>OZ024712.1:16738729-16992132 GCA_964016945.1 Microplitis deprimator
AAAAATTTTAGAAGCTCTAAATGACGTCATTTGAAAAGCAGCATTATATCTCCGTATATTTTCAAGAAAATGTTTGGACTTGGTGTGTAATCCTTTTATTAAATTGTAAAGTGGTTGAGGAGGTTGTAAAATTGGAGGTAGAGATACTTTTCCACCCAAACAACAAATTGAAGAACATTCATCTTTCCACCGTAACGCAGAACAATATGAGCAAATTAGTGACATCTTTCCAATATGGAAAGTAGAATCACTCTCATAACTAATTCTTATGTCATAATTAAATGCACAATTTTTTTTTTGCCTTCCCCATGAAGATTGATTGTATGGTCTAGAATCATTACTATTATTGTTATTGTTGTTTCTGATATTACTTGCATCATTATTATTATTATTATTGTTGTCATTGATATTATTTTCTCTAATTTCTTCATTATTTATATCGTTGTTGTTGACAATATTTTCGTCAATTGCTTCATCGACAAATTGTTGTGAACGTACTATTTTTTGTCTCTTCGTTTTACGTGTCGATCGGCCAATTTGAGCTTTTCTTTTTTTCGCCATAATTTCACTATTTTTACACAATTTATAAATATTTAATATTCGATTTATAAATAAACTTATTATCACAAATGATAAATTAATATATATCTTATTAAAAGATAAATAAATATTATAACTAAAAATATAATGAATATACGTATCTTCTTTATAAACTGATAATACACTTCTTCTTCATTCAACTAACCTTAAAATTATATTATGTTATTTTTGTTTTTAAAAAAAGACGATCGATTAAATAACAGACTAACATAACCAAAGAAAACAAATGATGAAACAAAAGACTATCTATTAAATGACAGATTGATATAACCTATGAAAGATGAATAACCGTGATAACGTCGTAAACTTAATCAGGGACTCATTTATTATTATTCATCCAAATGACGGATACTTTTATAGAAGAAATAACAGGTATAAAAATAATTAAATAGATAACGATAGACACATTACATAAATTTACATTTATCGATTCAGTTTTCGTGGTTATGTAGAAGAAATATATGGTTTTCAAACTTATGGAGGAAGAAATTACTACGTTTTTATTTTAACGGGAATGCGTTCATATAATTATCTGTTTGCAGTTGAAAATGCTCCACTTCGTCATTGTTTAAGAATAAACAAAAATCAAGTAATGTCTAAGCAAAGTTCTACCGTCATTTAAATTATTTTTTTCTTCTCAATTTAATCGCATCCATTTTGAATTTAAATAAAAAAAAATTGATCATTAATATAGATTGTGACGATCTCAAATGCTGCGGATTTTGTTTGTCACTTCCCAACTATCAATGATCAATTTCTATCCGACTCAAAATTTAGAATATTCTTCGATCAAATCACTTTCTCAAACGAATTCATAGTTGAAGAGTTACCAATTCTTGCAATCCATAAGATGATTATTGAAGATGAAGATGAAGATTAAATATTATGTGTTAATATATTAATAAACTTTTTTTTTATAAATTAATTACGGTATTAATTATTTATCAATGACAAACAAAATTTATTTAATTATTTGTATGTATATATATTTTGCGGCTGTGGACCGACATGTGCTTTATTGTACCGTATCTACCCTGTGTCCCATTATTCGGCGGAACACAGTGACATGAGGAAACCACAGAGAAAACTCACGCCAGTACAATCGATGATAGGCAAATTTTCATTAATCACTAAAATTCTGCATTGTAGTGATCAATGAGCCTTTAACTTATACCTAACAACAATAATGTTCATGCAGGCCAATCGTATTCTTAAGAAGATCACCCATCAAAGTACTAACCACTCTAAAAGCTGCATAGATTGGGTGATCAACCGAATCATACGCCAGCTGCATAGCTATCACTGCCGCACTTATATTAAATAATCTTATTACAATTACAATAATAAACATTAATATTTTTTTAAAAATAGAGAAGGTAGCTTGAAAATGAACCGAAATTTAGAGCTAAATGTACGTCAATGTAGATCAATAATATTATTTTCTGCCCTCCGGCCGGAAAGTGGCAACTTTCTGGCCACTGCACTAAACAAAGTTGCCACATTCCGGCTACGTCGAGCAGAAAAATAGTATACACACCTTGGCCAGTAAAAAGTAAAGCCTCAGACCACATGTTTGTCAACCTCGGCTTCGCCTCGGCCAACAATTACATGTGGTCTGAGACTTTTCTTATTTTATTGGCCTAGGTATGTAATATACTATTTCTGGACATTTTCTAACTTCCTTCTTTATTTTTTTAATCGTTTTTCTTCCTTTATTTTTTCAATCTTCTCCTTTTTTCCCTTGTTCCTTCGTTCTTCTCCTTATCCACTTTTTCACCTACTCTTCCTTCTATGACTTCTTCGTCTTCTATCTCAGTTGATTCCGTCGCGATGTTTTTTTCATCTGATGGGGTTGTATTAAAATTAAATTTATTTGTTATGTTTTATATAAGTATCTCAATCAACAAATAGAAAATTACTTTTTAATTTCCACTCCTGCTGTTGTTTAGCCTGTTTAACCAAACGCATCATTCGTTCTTGTTCTTTTCTCTCAAAGTAAGTTCGTATTTCTTGAAAGTATAATAAAGCGTTGTAAATTCCGTCAATTAACGATTTCTAGATAAATTTAAATAATTTTTATTACATTCATAATTAACTCTTAAACTTTATCATCACTTTATTTTATTTTTTATGCACATTCACCTCTCTAATCTCTGCAAAGGAAAATTCACTTATATTATCGTATTCTTCAAAGCAACCAATTCCTTCATGGAATCTTCTGTCACTTAAAGTGATTCGGACTGTTGTGAAACATCCAATATAAGACTTTCTTGATTCTTTTGATAGTTAATGTCAAATTATTAATAAAAATTTGTAATTTACAATTTAATTATATATCAATATATTTTACAAATCATTACTTACCTAAAGTTTGAGCTTTTATCTCATGAGACCAGTTTTTAGAACCAAACACATAGTCAGCACACAAACATAAACTTTCAATACTTTCTCTGTCTGACATTTTTAATTCACTTCTCAACCGCTTATGAACTGACGTTTTATCATAAAATTAATAAGGTTATATAAAAACAAATGAAATTAATTAAATAAAAAAAAAAAAAACAATTGACTTTAACCTTTTCTATTTAAACAATAAAAAAATAATCATTTGGAGTCTGTAGAAGTTACAGTTTGGAAACATAAATTTAACATTCTCACACCCACCCCCGCAATCCCTATTGGAAATAGAATTTCGTAAAATCCTATTTGAGATGATTTCTGCATGACAAATAAAAGATTACTACCAAATTTAAAGTCTATAGAGGTTACAGTTTGGAAATAGAAATTTCACATTTTAACACCCACCACCGCAATCTTTTTTGGCGGTGGGTTGTTGTAAAATCCGCTCTTAAATCATTTCTGCATCACATATAGACGACTCTAGCTAAATTTGGAGCCTGTAGGAGCTACGGCTTAAAAAATAAAAATTTTCATTGTTAAATCACCCCCGCAACCCCCTGTGGGGTGAGCTACCGTAAAATTCGTTCATAGACTATTTCTACATCTCTTACAGAAGATTCCTACCAAATTTGGAATTTATAGGAGCTATAGTTTAAAAACGGGAATTGTTCATTGTTAACGCCCCCGCAATCCCCTTTGGGGAATGAATTTCTTAAAATCCGTTTTTAGTTGACCTCTACATAACGAAAGTAATATTCCTACCAAGTTTCACATTTCTAAGTCCTATAGTTCCCAAGATTTCATGATGAGTAACTATAGAAATTGGAATACTTCGATTATCATCGAAATTTTTAACGTTTTAGCAGACTTTTTCAAAATTTTCTTTCATATAAACATTCTCATGACAATTCTGAAGACAACAAAAAAAAAAATTAACCCAATCGGTCCAGCCGTTCTCAAGTGATACTCGATCATAGATACGGCATTTTATTTTTATCAAAAAATGAAAGTAGGTGTGCAGGGATGCGTGGGAGTTAGTGGGTGGATGCGTGGAAGTTTGTAAGTAGATTCTTAGCTGAATGTAAAAGAACATTATCCGTTCAGTAAACTCCGTTGAAATCCATGAAAACAAAAGAATCAAGAGAAAACGCTTGTCTTTTGTTTTTATTAGCGGGATAAATGTTCATAAAAGTAAAACAGCAATAAAAAAATGAAGGAACGTTAGAATTCGAAAAATAAATAGCTATAAACCATCTAGGAAAAATTTCGCATCGAATAGTGGTAGTTTCATGTCGATACGATCAGTGGTTTAAGCGTGATTGAGCCTCAAACGAACACCATTTTCATTATATATATATAGATATATATATATATATATATATATATATATATATATATATATATATATCTTTACTCCCAAGTTATTTTTCTCTTAGTTCGAGCATTTTTTTTTCTTGGCTAGAGCATACAAAAATTTTTCGTTTAAAAAATAGTACTTATTTCAAGGAACTTTATTGTCTTCAAACAAAAAAAATGTAATATTGCATCAAAAAACTAACGCATCTTTCTTAAAAAAAATATCTCTCATATTAAGAAAAAAAAACTCTTAAAACAAGTACAAATTTTTTTTATTTAAGCATACAAATATGTCGACTTGAGGAAAAAAAAGTTTTTATCCAATATAATTATTTACCAGATGCAAGAAAATTTTAATTTTTTGAATTGTTAAAAAAAATTTCTTGTATCAAGATTAATTTTCTTGGTTGAAGTGAACTGCTCTTGTAGGAAAAAAATTTTTTAAGACGGGACCTGTCTTGGTACAACATTGGGCTACCGAGCCTCGGTTTGCTAGTCTTGGCCCAAGAGTTTGCCAATCCTCGACTACCGAGCCTTGGTTTGTTAATCTTGGCCCAAGAGTTTGCCAATCTTCGACTACCAAGTCTTGGTTTGATAATTGCGGCCTATAAGTCAATTTTCTATCAAATTTATTCGAGTTCGCTAATAATTATATTTTTATTTGAGTTCAAATAACTTTAAGCAGTTAATACCATGATTTTATATTATTTTAGAATTTCACGTCATATGATTATAAGACAGCTAAATAACAAATGGTACTTAAAAACCTCCGGATCTTATGAATAGCCTCACAGCCTAGTGGATACGAGACTTGCCTAGCAGCCATGAAGGACCAGGTTCGAAACCCAGCAAATGCAAAGAGAATTATTCCCATTGGTTTACTCGATTTCTCTATGCCCAAATTTACCTCCATATCTTACCATTATCCACATGATTACCAATATAATTTTTTTTTTTTCAATTTATTTCTAAAAAGTTTATATAGCTGCTTTATTATTAATCCAAAGCCTTGGTACAATACTGGCATTCGATATTGGGACAATACTTAGATGCAGCCTTGGCACAATACTGGTACTCGATATTGGACCAGGATAGAGTGTTTCAGGCAAATAAATCCCATACTTGAATGGATCCAATTCATATTTATTTGAAACAAATATATGGTTCATTTCAATAAAATAGTGATTTGTTTATAGTTAACAAATCTTCATGTGATATTTTTTTTCAACCAAGATTTGTTAATTATAAAGAAATATATATTTGACTGAAATAAATGATTTTGTTTAGTCAAATAAATCTAATATTTGGCTCAAATAAATTGTTCTCTCAGTGTATGAATCCTTGAGTATACACAGAAAAAAAAAATTCTCGACTGAAGGTAAATATTCTTGATTCAAGAAAATTTTTTTGGAGACCTAAATTATCTCAGATAAAGTAGAAATCTTCTCCGACCAAGACGAATTTTTTTTAACCAAGACAAATTTTCTTGGCTCAAGAAAATCTTGACTTGGTTCCCGAAAACGCTTGTCTTCAAAAATATTTTCTTGACTCAAGATAACTTTTTTTTCTGTGTATGTATTTTTCCCATAAAATAATTTTCTTAATTTTAAAAATGTCACCCTATTTTGTCCCAAGTTGCTCTACTAAAACTTTTGTATATGGGGTATATGATGTTTGACATTATTCGATATTAACCCTTTAAGGTTCTGAGAGCGCAATAAATCTCAGTGTGAGCGAAACGGTGAAAGCGCCAATCATAACGCAGTATTTACTTGTGCAAGTGAGTTATGATTGTGTTAGTCTAACCATGAGGTTCCCTCTCTCTCTCTTATTTAGTTCCACACAAGTGTCGTGCCAGTGCCGTATAGCTAACTTGTTTATAATATACATGACAACTTTTCTGTCCCCCTTCGCTGGTTACACAAATTACAGCACTGGCGTCCATCGCCGAAGCGCTTCCTTCTCTATCCAGCTTTTAAATCAAAATTGTGGTGAAGTTTCAAGGCCGAACATTATAGGGTTAAATACAAAATAGTATATTTATAAAGTAAACATTAAAAAATAATTAATTATAATTTGTTTATCAATCTTTTCAATTTAATTATAATTATTTATTGAGAAAAATAACCCTGAAAATTATATGTCTAATAAATTAAAATAATGAATATCACTGGTTAAAACTGTAAGATTCACATGCCACCAAAGTATTTGTTGCTATTCAAGTGAGATTATTTGAAGAAAAAAAAATAAATATCACTAGACAAAACTGTAATCTTTAATGAGTATCAAGTAATATTCCAAGGAAATGGACAAAAAATTACAGTATGAGATAGTAACTTGAATACATTGTAAGACTGAAATATTTCAAATTTAAGATGTAAAACTTACTGCGCAGCGCCAGACTGTAATTTTTATAGTTTCGTTTGCGAAGCGCTGCGTTGCTATTTGAAAATCCAATAGATACTCAAAAGAAAGTCAATTATTCCTGCTTTCTTTTTTCCGTGTACTTAAAAGGATAACCATCTAATTGAAAGTAAATTGAGATACGATAGATTTAATCACCAAGTCATAGAGTTGACATCAATTTTAGGTCAGAATTAATCTATCCTATTTCAATTAACTCTTAATTTAATGATTAACTGTTGAGTTATACTATCGATGACTAATTTTATTTAACATTCATACAAAAAAAAGATCAGTATCGTTACATGTTTTAGCTTTTAGCTCGACGCATCACCATTTCTTCTTTTTGCATATAAACGTGACCTAGAAGCTGGAAAATTGATTCGAATATTATTGATCCCTTTCCAATAGAAACTTTGTATAAGTAATATTATAATAGAATCATATCAACAATATTTCTAATAAATTTTTATGTGTACCTTTATAGCCATTTTGATCCGCAGTAGATTGTCGTCAACGTTCTGAGAAAGTTGGCAACAACTTGTGGTCAACAGTTAAAAAGGCTGAAGTTAGCTTGATCTTAACTGCAGCTAGTTGGCACAAACTATTTAACCAGAAAATCTTGATGTTAGGGAGGATACACATTTTAAGTATTTCCTGATAGCGAGACTCTGGTCAGACGGTTGGTGTCAATAAGTTGCAATCAAGTTTACGATAACTTCAAACTATGTAACTGTTGACTACAAGTCGTCGTCAACTTCCCCACAAAATTTCCGACAATCGACTGTGGTAGCGTGCCGCTAATTTGCTAGGAAAAATTGAAGGCAACTTTACGTCAACAAATGGCTGATATTGGCCTTCGGACCGTGTATGTAACCCTACGACTCGTGCTGAAAACATTGCCCTCACCTCATAAAGATTATCTTAGTATCCTAACTATGCAATATACTATTATTCTCTCTCTTTTTAATTTTTAGTTAAATCTATTATTATGCCTGCAGGTTAATTATTTACCTTCGAAACGCAATTATAATTAATAGTTATTGATATATTGCATTGTAAGTCAAATAATAATATTCAAATATGACAAGATAATACTCGTACTATATATTGATATCTACGAGATCACTGTGTACTTAAAAAAATATAATAAAATATACCAAGTGACGGATTTTCTCGATCGCGAAAAATAATAATATGCATAACAGTAATTTATCCAATTGTGTATTCCTCAAATCATAAGTCAAACTTATCGATTAATTCATTGAATAAATTTAATAGAAATATACATGTTATAATTTTTAAGTTCATTATCTCATTTTTCTCGGCTGTGTTTGACAATTGTACGATTAATATAAATTAAGCAATAAATTACCTAAACGAATAAAAAAAATATCTTTTTGTCAGATTTTATTATCCTGATTTAATAATCCGAAAACAATTTTATTTTGGGTAATATATTTTTCAAACGAAATTATAATAAATATTAACTTTTGGATTTTATGCAAAGTAATCATTTCATTCCACCGTTGAAATTGTGTAAAATCTCTACACTGTAAAAAATTTTATATATTTTAAATCTTATCGGAGTTTGATTTACTTCAAAGGACAGTTTATTTTAGAATTAATAGTATGGATCGGAGTGGATGCGAATTAAAATGAAATTCCCATTACTCGGAAATCACTTCGCTGAAAAAAAATTCTATTCAATCCGTATATGGGGTATTTTTTTTTAAACCCTGAACAATAACAAGATTTCAAATTATATTATTTAAAATGCTTTAAAATCGACACCTGCTTAATTCATTCGTAAATTAATGCTTTATAATTAAATTTACTCACCGTTAAATTGCCAGTATAATTATAATTTTTTATGAATAATATTATATAACATATATAATACGATCAATAGTGTTACATGCTTGTACTTATGTTTTAACGCATTTCCATCTCTTCTTTTATGTGACTGTGACCTAGACCCTCCGTTATAATTTTTAAAGGTATCGATCAGCAGAAAAAAACAAACCTCGTATTTTTACAATAACAGAAAAAATGTTTATGAAAATAATGAAACGCTGCAAAAATTTACAACAATAATAGTCATAACGTAAGGTTAGGAAAGTAATTAAAAAATTTATTTTTCGATTATTCGTTATTTTTATTAATTATTTATGATATTCCGAATTTCATATATTTTTCAATTACAAATTTAAATATATCTAAAGTAGACATCAAACGTCAGACATAACTTATTTACTAAAATTTATTACTTGAATCAATAAATTACTTGAAAGAATGGTCAAAACTTACACAATTTAATTTAATCATATGGTGTCTCACTAAAACATTTATTTCTTTTCGATAAAATACAAATAACTCTTACTATTAACAATGATCCTGAAGTTGAAAGACAATTAAGAGTTTTCGACTTTTTTTTGTTTCTTAGTTAATCAATTAAAAAAAAATAACTAAAAATATTCACGTGTAGACAATTAAAAAAGCTATCAGTGAAATGTTTCGAAAATTTTTTTTTTTTTAATAATTTATCGTTTCTAAGAAAATCCAAAAATTACTAGAGGTCGGCTAACTTTAGGATCATTTTCTAACATCGAAAATTCAGATAAAATGGAGAAACATTTAAACGTGATTTAAACCCCTGATGAAAACCTGCTATAGAATCTGATTGAAACTCTCGCGGATTAAATCAGTCTATCCAAGTGCATTTGGAACGGTTCCAGTTAATGGATCGAATTTCAGTCAGATTCAATTGAAGTTTATTGTCAGGGAAACTGAAAAAAAAGAAAATATCTATATATATATATATATATATATATATATATATATATATATATGTATAAGGGTGGCCCAAAGAAACGGACTATTTTTTATTTCCAATCTCGCATGAAAATTTGTCGGTTTACGATGTTCTAAGAAGCCTCTCCAAAAATCAGCTCGATAAAAAGTTTTTCAAGAGGTCACTCACGAATTCTGAAATTATCAAAAATGATTGAAATTCGGATTTTTTTTTCCCGTGGCAGCATTAGTTTATATTCGCAAAATCATAACTACGCTGAAAATTTCAGCCGAAAATTTAAATATTTAAACGGCACTCAAGAATTTCGAATATTAACTGATACTATGTAACTAATAGTTTGAATTAGTTGTTGTATTTTTTTTATAACTCAATTATTGTCATTTCAGTAAAATATAACTTTTGCATAACCAAAAATACACAAGACAGTCTTAAACAATAAAATTTGGTAAGTTTTGAATAAGTGAAAAAACCTATGAATTGAATTAAAAAATAAAAAATTATGTAAATAACTTATTATTTTTATTTCTCGGGTTATATTTTCATTCATTGCCATGCAAATTGATAGTGAAAAAATCGAGAAGCTTTATTATCAATATTTTAGGGTCGCTTGAAAACGTTCAGAAGACAGTACTCGAAAACATTCAAAATTCTTGAGCGCCGTTTAAATATTTAAATTTTTGGCTTAAATTTTCAGCGTACTCATGATTTTACGGATATAAACTAATGCTACCACGAGAAAGAAAAAATTTAGAAAAAAAAATCCGAATTTTAATCATTTTTGAAATTTTCAAAATTCGTGAGCGACCTCTTGAAAATTTTTTATCGAGCTGATTTTTGGAGAGGCTTCTTAGAACATCGTAAACCAACAAATTTTCATGCGAGATCGAAAAAAAAAAAATAGTCCGTTTTTTTGGATCACCCTAATACATACACATATATATATATATATATATATATATATACATATATATATATATATATATATATATATATAATTATGTAATTATAACTATGATCATTCGAATTACATTTATTATTTTGAAATACTTAGAATATACGTAGTGGTGACTTGCATAATTATCATTGTAACAAAAGCAGACAATGGTCTTTTTAATTTAACTAGCGTACATGTTTCGCGCGCAAGCGCGCGCGTGTCGTTTTTCATAGATTTTTTTGAATGTATATTTTTGGGTCGTTTGTATATATTTTTTTGTTTACGATCAATCACGTTACGAATAGTTTGGCTTCACATATATTTTATCTAAATTTTATTATAATACTGAGAAAAAAAAAACTTTTTTCAAGTATGTTAATGGTTGTATCTTACCGAGTAAATATTTGTTTAATCTTAGTAAAAATGTACTCCGATCAAGTATATTTTCTTAAGATAAGTATCGAAATTATTAAATCAAGAAAATATTACTCGGTTAAAGTACATATTATTAAGATTACTATGATTAAGAATATTATTTGGTTGTATAGTACCGAATAAATATTTTTTCAAATGAAGTATGTATACTTGGAAAAAGTTTTTTTTTGTTTTCAGTGAAGGATACTCACAAAATATATTAGTCGATTATTAATAAATAATTTACTTTGAATGAAAAACATTAAATTCATTGAATACGAGGAAATCTTCACAATCAAATTTATTGTGCCAAGCGCAACTGTTTTTGTTAATAGGCTTAAGTTTTCGATACTATTGAATTTTTATTTCTATCGCCTTTGACGGCGATAATATGCGACAATATGTTCAACACCAAATATAATGACTGCCAAAAGCTGAAAAAATGCCATAAATAAATATAAATTTTTCAAATCGTCAGCGTCAATTATTTGATAATCGAAAATTTTATCTCTTTTTCTCTGAATTTTTATTTTGGCCCATGCATTTCGTGTTCGTATTGGTTGCTCATCTTGTGTGCCACCTGAGTCTTGTAAGTATAATAATCCCTCATAACATCGTTTTCCCAAGACCCAATCTTTACGAGTATGAAAGAAACAATATTCTTTTATCACAAACCTTTTGGACACATGAAAATGTTTGCCTACATCTCCATATACGATCAGAAAATGATCATATATACACGCAACATTATGTTTGGAAATAAGTTCTAAACATTGATTTGCGGTAAATGAGGCTGGCTTGGGATGTAAATACTCCATTTCCTCGAGAGTTTTCCACGATCCTTCTTTCAATATACTATTATGGATCGATTTGATATAAAGTACGTGGTACTTTTGATCATACAAGTCTTCTAGAGTCTCTACGTTCTGAGATGGTGGGTGAGATAATACGGCAAATAATTGTCCCTCAAGCGCTGGACTAAATATGAAAACGAACAAAAAAGCAGTAAAGAAGGTTAATTTCATGGCGAGTCGGTCAAGAGGTGCATCCATCCCCATACTCATCAACAGCTTCAGGACATCCAAAACAGCTAATCTGACCTGATACCCATTGTGCAATATAATCAGGACAGTGATTAGAAAAAGAATAATGATTATCCCTATAGCACCATTCATATCAAACACATTTTCAATTTCGTAAAATACTGGTTGAAAACTTCGCTTTTGTGTTACTATGACATGAGGTATTTCAAATGCCACAGGCACTGTGTCTCCATGGATAACATAATCGCCATAATATACTGCACTAATGTCAAGCCCATTCTCTAGTGAAACAGCAACTGAAAGTGGATCATCTTTGTACTCAAACACTTGTAGAGTCATGTTTAAAAATGAAAACAGAGACCGGAAGTATCTCGGCACGAATTCATTTCTCATTGTGGCAACTTTGACAGGATAACCATCGAGAACTTTAGTTTTATCGAAAGTAAGACTCTCACATACATTATGATCTGCATAAAAGGAATTCATGATCTATTAATCAGAAAATAATACCAATAATAATAACAAAAAGTATTTACCATTCGTAAACGATTGTTTGTAGAAGTTCACTGAGCGACCACGTTCAAAAATCCCACTTTTATTCATGGCAATCCAAGGATGGGGAGCTCGTTCTGTGAAAGGATTATAAGTATAGAGAGTGGTTTCAGCACCGTTACTAGAACACACCACGACACATGATAACAGTTTGTACCACCATAGTACTCCCAAAAATTTAGTAAAATCCTTTTCACATAATTCTACAGATTCGACTATCACGAAAAACGCTGATTGAATACTCCAGAAGGGTGAAAATATCAACTTGTGAATAAGAGCCTTCAATTCCATATGATTCGTCACTGATAGAATATACATGGGATGGGTTGGATAGTACAGTTGAATGTTTTTTGATATGAATTTATCGTTGATGATGATGACCGGTGACTTTATTGCATCGTCAAAATTCTTGTGAAATGTCATTGCCAAGTTTTCAGTGATGACTATTGGATTTGATGTATTTGCATAACAAAGTTTAAAAAGTTGAGCCTGTTAGAAAACAAACAAAACGTTTCTTATTATTATTACGACCCATGAAAAAACATGTGATGATGATAATTAAATTATCAACAATATCAAATTAAATAAAAATTAAGCTACCATATTTGTGTGAGTGATTGGAATATCTGTTACTGGTAAATTGAAGTTTTTCAAATCATAACAAGAAACACTTGCGAACCATACAATCAAAACAATATTTCTCATTGATATCATTATCATAAATAAATTTATCAAACTTTTGAAGCAATAAAAATGATTTTTAAATTATATAATGATTTGAATTTAGTGATAATATCTGAATAAAGAAAGTAGCCGATATTTCTAAGACAGACTTCTAATCACATTTATCGAAAAATTAACAGAGATTAATTTTATTAAATAGTGATGACTATATTCGACGGTCTTTTTTGAATGAATAGCTTCTTAACGTTGGGATGGAATATATATACTGTTGAAATTGTGAGTTGCGCAAATAAAATATTTGCATAGTTCCTCACTCTCACGAAAGAATTATTTGAGTAGTAGGGACTAATGAGCAAAACTATTGGCTAATATGTGGTGACGTGATAAAGGATGAAAAGCGTGCGCACATTAATCGATCAATTCTGTTAAGCATTTTTGCTTTATTTTGTGATTGCCATTTCTTCTCCTATGCAAATGTAGATCTCAAGCTTCATAATTACATGAAATGATATTGATTTATAAAAAAAAAAAAACTATCTTGCAAACCGTATATCTGAACTGCAAGTGTATTTTTGCCATGATCGAGAGAAATATAATTTTATTATTAAATTCGGAGAAAACCATAATAACAATATATTCAATTTGAACCAATGAGACTGTCCCACTACTTTTAGACGAACTAAAAATTTACTGTCCCAAATGAAAACGCATTAATATTTTTAATTTATTGTAAGTTATCTGAATGAAAACTTTTCACCAATTTTTTAAAATGTAGTGAAATCTAAATTTACAATAAAACTTCTTAATACGACAATTTATAGATAAATTGAGAAAAATATAGATAGCCCGAACTGGGAGTCGAACCCAGACTATGTCGGCATCACGCCGAGTGCCTCTTTTATATTCCGTTCAATTTTATCTATAACTTATTAAGCCGCACCGTCCATCGTACATATATCATGAAAAGTATCGATGCTATGTAAAAAAAGTTAAACAATAGACTTGCAGTAAAATTTTCTTATGCATTTATGCAACTGGTAATATAACAAAAACTTATACAAAGTTTCAGTTACAAAGGGATCAATAATATTCGAACGACTTTTCCAGCTTCAAGGTCATGCTCATATGCAAAAAGAAGTCATGGCAATGTGTCGAGCTAAAAGCTAAAGCATGTAACGATACTGATCTTTCTTTCTGTATAAATGTTAAATAAAATTAATCATCGAATATATAATTATAATTTTTTATAAATAATATTATGTAAATATAGTTATGATATGTAATACGATGAATAGTGTTGCATGATTGTACTTTTGTTGCAACGAATTTCCATTTCTTCTTTCATGTGACTGTGTCCTAGACCCTTTATTGTAACATTCGAATGTATCGATCAGCAGAAAAAAACAAACCTCACATTTTTACAACAATAGAAAAAATGATTAGATAAAATTTCAAGTGATGAAAAAACTTATAACAATAACATTTATATCATAAGGTTAGAAAAGTGATCAAAAAATTCGTTTTTTAATTATTCGTTATTTTTATTAATGAATTATAATGTTTTTAACTTCTTGTTTTTTCAATTACAAACTTAAAAATATTTGAAGTACTCATTAATCGTTAGACATAACTTATTAACTAAGATTTATCACCTGAATCAATAACTTAATTGGAGGATTGGTTGGAACTTATACAATTTAATTATATCGTGCTTCACTGAAATATTCATTTCTTTTTGATAAAATACAATCAACTCTTATTAATAGCATCGAAAAATCAGATAAATTGGAAAAGCATTTAATGAAGATTTGAAACCCTGATTTAAATCTCCGATTGAATTTGATCGAAACAATCGAATTCAATCAGTCACGCGGAATGTTCTTAGGGGCAGTCCGGTTGAATGATTGAATTTGAGTTGGATTCAATCGAAAAATTAAATTTATTTTTTCCTGATTGAATCCGATCGTAACTTTTGAATCGAATCTAATCGGAAAATATTTTTTTTAACTTCCCGCTAAGAAAATCAAAGATTTTTAAAAATTTCGGGAAGTTATTGTTTTCACCCCGATTTGCGAAAATCGAAATTCCAACAGATGTAGACGTTTTGAGGTTCTAAGAAGCTATTTTGACTAAATTCAAGATGATGTCCGAGTGTATGTATGTATGTATGTATGTATGTACGTACGTTCGTACGTACGTTCGTACGTGTGTAAATATTCTGTAACTTTTGAACGGATGAACCAATTTTGATCGTTAAGGTGTCATTCGACGCGGCTTGTTCATTACTATAAGCACTGAAAATTTGAGCTTAATCGGTAAGGTACGTTCGGAGATATTTCGAAAATAAAATTTTTTCAAAAATGTTTTTTTCGAATAACTATTAATTCGCTCGATGGATTGATTCTAAAATCTAATCAGCTCTTAAACTTTATAAACCGCGTCGAATGCCACTACAACCATCTAAATCGGTTCATTCGTTCAAGAGAAACCGTGAACGAAAGAATTAAAAAAAAATTTTTTTTTTTAGTGTGTTTGAAATTTCTCAAAAACGACTCAATAAATCAATTTTAAAATTTGATCAGTTCTAGAACTCAATAAAACACGTCGATTGCCACCTCAACCGTTGCAATCGGTGAATTCGTTCGAGAGATATCGTTGGAGAAAAAATGGTAAAAAACGTTATTTTTCAAAAACAAAGGTATACAAAAGTATTTTCGAGCTTGAAGAGTTCGAAAATGTATTCACAACAATGTTTTCGAGCTCAAGGAGCTCGAAAACTGCGGGAAGGTTTGAAGCTGGCCCGCAGGGTCAACTGACAGACCGATTTTTTTTTTTCGATTGAATCTGCATAATCCGATTGAGTTTCAATCTTATTCAATTAAATGTTTTATTAGGGAAACTTAATAAATGTATATTTTATTGTGTAATTATACCTATGGTCGCTAGAATGATGATAATTATTAATCTTGTCGAAATTTTGAGTTGCGCAAATATAATATTTGCATAGTTCCCCACTCTCACGAAAGAATTATTTGGGTAGAAGGGACTATTGAGCAAAACTATTGGCTAATATGTGGTTACGTGGTAAAGTATAAAAAGCGTGCGCATATTGTTCAATCAATTCTGTTAAACATTTTCGCTTTGTTTTGTGACCGTCATTTTTTCTTCTATGCAAATGTAGATCACAAGCTTCATAATGACATGAAATGATATTGATTTATAAAAAATACTATCCTGCAAACCGTATATTTGAACTGCTGGAAAGAAGTGAAGAGAAATATAATTTTATTTCTAAATTCGAAAAAACCAAAAAGCATAACAATATAGCCAATTTCAACCAATGAAACTGTTTCAGTACTATTAAATGAACTGAAAATTCACAGTCCCGAATGAAAACGCATAAATTTTTCTATTTTATTGTAAGTTATCACAATGAAAACTTTCTATTGATGCTTACAGGACCTAAATATCTAAAGTTTATGAGACATTCATTTCTAGACTTATACAAAGTTTTCATTATTAAGGGATCAATAATATTCGAATCAATTTTCTAGCTTCTATGTTACGCTCATATGCCATAGGAAGTAATGACATTGCGTCAAACTAAAAGCTAAAACATGTAATGATACTGATCTTTTTTCTGTATAAATGTTAGTTAAAATAAGTTATGAAAAGTATAAGTCAGAAGACAATTGATAAATAGACTGCCAGCTGTCAGCAATTTTGCCCACTTACACACTTCGCGATTGCAAACAAGTATGGTAAAGAAATAAGTAAAGACAGTTTTAGGAGGTAGGATTAGTAAGACAAGAAAAGGAAAATGGCGAAAAGAAGACAGTTTAAACAAGCTTAGAGTAATTTGCTAGAAATAAAGTGAAGTATTTACTCAAGAAAGGGGGGACTTGAATTACTTACAATATATCCTCACGACTATGTAATGTAAAGTGTAAAAACTGTTAAAAACGGAAGTTATATGGTTACGATTTCCCAAAAGTATTAATATTATTAAATTTAAAATTTGAAAAAAAAAAAAAATCTAATTTCAGATTAAAAATTATTTAAACATTAAAAAATATCTTGGTCAACTCTCCTACTTCATAAGGAGAGGAAACATCCAATATGAAATTTTTTTAATAATTTGAAGACTATTTTAGACATAAATAAATTGTTCTTGTTTGAAATGCTTTGCTATCACCGCAAAACCGGGCCATGTTGAAAGAAATCCATGCAAAAAAATTACTATGACTATAGTGTTACGTCCTGATTGATGTTTTGGCGCTGGCGTAGTTGAGCGGTCGATTTGAATTGGACGTAATGAGAACTTACGTATAATTATAAATAATTATTAAGTATGGGTTGAACAGCTACCATTTGGTGGTTGAAATAAACTGGTCGTTTGATTATATATTGTTTTATATCTCAATCCGATTTATTCAATTGTAAAAGAATAATTTGAATAATGTGAAAATATACAATTGAATCAATTAATAAATTTGTTAAAGTTCTCTTAACAATAACTTCAAGAGGGTGAGGAAGAAGTTGAGTATTTAATATTGAGCTTGACTGCTCTCAATGATTCTATCTTTCAGACTAACTTCTCTTGGTCGAGAAAAACTAGAGTAACTCTTATCAATACGCTTGGGCATCAGACCCACGCATCGATTCATATGGAGGGGTCCTTCGAGATAACGCATGTTCTCAAATGATCCATTCTAATATTTATTGAAAATACTTTATTCTCACGATCTCTCCGCTTTTGTTACTAACAAATGAGTCACTTATCTATTAACAAAAGTTATCTTAAACAAAATAGATGTTTGTGCAGCTGCACGTCTCGAGGATTTACTCGAGGCGTCAGCGCTTATTTATATTTGATAAAATATAGAAAAATAACTTTATCAATTATTACTCATATCCTTAACGTTCGAATATCTTAAATAATATTATTCTATTATTATATTATATTATTTTATATAATTAATTAAATACCATGGAAATTACTTGGTTATCGATATTCGATATAGTTAGTTAGATTTCAGGTCGGTAATTAGAGAAGTAAATGCCCACGTCATCTGACGTACAGGCTGGGACGTAACAATAGTAAAATTTACAATTGCTACAGTAAATTGTGATATCCTCGTAAATTTTATTATGACCATAGTAAATTTTGCACGTGTTCATTTCAATTTCTGCAGGTGGTCAGGATGGTCTGGCTTTAATATGACATTATAGCAATTTAAACAACAATAATTTCTCCGTGCATATGAAATAGATTCTGTTATAAAATCTCTATCAAGAACCATCCTAACGTTTATTAAAAGTACTAGGCAAAAAGCTATATTTATAAAAATAGTGTAATATTGCATAAAAATAAATATATTTAATGCTCTACGGACCAAAAAACAAGTAAAGATAAAAAGTATGATTAATTTAAATAATAAAATTAATAAATAATAAATTATTTTACTGTCCTTTCAACATATAGTTGCACTATTTATTGTTATGATATGAGCATTGTAATATTTAATAGTTATCTTCCAGTGATCGGTAAAATGGGTATTTTATCGATCACCTCTTCACCCAAACCGAAACTGTACTGGCTAGGGTTTCTCTGTGGTTTCCTTAGTCACTGCACCTATATTGCACAAAGGAGGTAGTAGGACATCACCGTGATGATGCAGTACAGTGTAATATGCACTAGTCGGGCCACAGCCGCACAATGAAGGCAGAAGGAGAAGTAAAAGCAGTTTGCGATATAAAGGCAAAAGTGTAAAAGGCCGAAAAGGCCATACACTGCAACAATTCATAAATTTAAAATTTATCATTTTTTTGCTACCGATTATGAGAAAAAAAAAAAACGAAAAATAGTTACGGAAATGCATAATAGGATACTTTTATTCTCTCTCTTTCTAATTTCTAACGATCAATAGTGTTACATGTTTATGCTGCTGTTTTAATGTATTTTCATTTCTTCTTTCATGTGACTGTGACCTAGACACTCCGTTATAACTTTCAAAGGTATTGATCCGCAGAAAAAAAGCAAACCTCATATTTTTACAATAACAGGAATAATGTTTATGCAAAAAATTAAATGCTAGAAAATTTATAACAATATCATTTATACCATATAGAATTAAGAGAAGTAATTGAAAATCTTATTTTTCAATTATTTATTATTTTTGTTATTTTTATTTATTAATCTTGTTGCAAACATAAAAAACTTAGACGTGATTTGAAACCCTGACTAAAAACTACGATAGAATTTGATTGAACCCGATTGTAATTTTGGAATCTAATTCAATCGGAAAAAAATTTTTTTAACTTTTCGATTGAATCTGGTTAATTCCGATTGAGTTTTAATAAGTTGCAATCAAAGTTTTTAGTCAGGGAAACTGAAAAACTATATATATTATTATATAATTACAACTATGTTCACTAGAATAATTTTGAAATACTTATAATATATGTAATGTTGAATTGCATAATTATTATTGTAAAAATCGCATCTAATGGTGAAGCTTTTGCTCAATACTTACAAAATATAACAGTCGACTGTTAATAAATAATTTAATTTGAATAAAAAACGATAAATTTGTTGAATACAAAGAAATCTTCACAATCAAATTTATTGAGCCAAGCGCCACTGTTTTTGTTAATACACTGAAAAAAAAATATTGCTGTAATAGCAATACCAAAATTTTTAATATTTGGATGTTAAAGTTTGGGAAACAGGACTAAGTGCTTGGAAATTCCCAAGTGTACCCTGGCAATATAAAAAATCGGCTTAAAATATATTTATAATCGGTTCCTTAAAATAAGAAATTTTAGAGTGATAAAAATTAGAAATGTTATAAAATATATAACTTAATAGGATTAAAAATATTTCCTAGAGTAGTAAATTATTATTTTTTCTTAACCATAATAAATTTTGTTTGCAAGAATAAAACTAAAAATACGTAAATGAATTAATATATAAATAATGTTTTAAAATAAATTATATGAATAAGATTGCGACGAAACAGTTAAGTTATAGTAACCATCTAAACTTTGGAAAATTGTAGATTGTTAATATAGCAATACTTTATTTGCGTAAAGGCTAGATTGCTATTATCCCTATTTAATGTTTCATTAAATCAACTATCTATATAGATGGTTACTACGGCAATACGTATTGCTATATTAATAATAGGGGTGAGGGGGCACCTTTGAACACTTTTTACTGATTTATTAATTACTTTTAATGTGATAAAATATATAAAATCTTTTATGCCTTAATCAATACATTGGTCATTTATCTTTCATAATACACCTTCGTTAATTAAAAAAAAGTGCTTAATCGAAATTATATTATTAATTTAAAAAAAGGTCATTTTGTTCAAAGGAGCCCCCCTTATGGGGCACCTTTGAACAGGCCTGGGGCAGGTTTGAACAATCTATAAGACTACTTCATAAATTATTATTATTACATTCACAGCTTTTATTATCATTCTTATTTTTCATAGTTAAGTCTTACATTTATTAATTTAGTTAAAATTTATAAAATTTTTGAGATAATAATAAGTTAACAAAGTTATTATATAATTATTAAATCTTTAACATTAATAACTTTACTTAAATGTAATTTAATAAATCTAGCTCACGAGATTTATTTTATAACGTTAAACGTTACAGTGAGCTTGCAGTAAATTTACAGTAAATTCACAGTGAATTTACAGTGAACTTACGGTAAATTCACAGTAAATTTACAGTGGACTAACAGTAAATTCACAGTGAAAATACATGGAAAAAAAATGTAGTAAATTTCACAAAAAAATATGAAAATAATTTTACTATATCCAGTTCAGTAAATTTTACTATATTAGAATGGAAACAAATCAAATTAAATTTTTAATAACTTTTAACTTTTTATCATTAGTGCTATCATTTTGATTATTATTGTTATTTATGTCATCTGTATTGGTGTTCGTATCGATTTTTATTTTTAAAAATCAGTAAAATTTAATTTACAGATTATATAATCGTGTTAGCAAAAAATACATTACGTATAATAATTTTTAATATCTTTTTATGTAATAATTGCCAACCAGTAAATTTTACTAAAGGTTTTGCAATAATTAAAATACAGAATGTATTTACTGACATCTGTTATTAAATTTTACTACAATATTGTAATTTTGACTATATTTTTTTCTCCATGTACAGTAAATTGGCAGTGAATTTTTGGTAAATTCATAGTAAATATACAGTAAATTAGCAGTGAATTCACAGTGAATATACAGTGGATATACTGTAAATTTCTTACTATTTTACTCGTAAGCTTTGGAACTGAAAATAATAATAATAATTACGAAGTATGAATTACTTTATTATAATTTAGAATTATTTTGACATCTTATAAATTTTTTTTTAAAAAGGAAAGCTCCATAAATACACACAGTCGTTCAGACGTCACATGGGAAATTATATGAACAAATGTTCGGGGCCTCCTAACCTCGCGTTCTAATGAAAACTCGATTTTCGAATATCGAGGTAAAAAAAAGAAATTGTCACTATACCACTCTAAAACTACGATTTGACGACTGTGGTGTCAAATCATCATAAAACTATAGTCAAATCACCATTAATTTACCAAGGAATCGTAGTGAAATCACCATTAATTTACTGTGAAATCGTGGTGAAATCACCATTAATTTACCATGGAATCATGGTGAAATCACCATTAATTTACTGTAGAATAATGGTGAAATCACCATTAATTTACTCTAAACTCGCAGTGAAATCACAGTGAAATCACGACTAAATCACAATAACAAAATGGCACAAAATGACTGTGAATTCACGATGAAATCACGGTGAAAGTGAATTCACTGTGATTTCACTGTGATTTTACAGTGATTCCAAGTCCGCGAGGGATCCAAAGCGACAGCATATTTGCAAGCTAAAATTCTCGTTTGTTTATATGTTAAACCATAGTTCATTTTAGAACTTTGTAGTAAATATGATTCCAACATTTTTTCTTCAATATTCGTAAATATTTGTCTTGTTGAACAATTAGAAGAGTACTCATCACTTCTTAGTTTTTTATTTTCGCGATATTTCTTTATGCGATAGAATAAGGTACCAACTGTAATAACCATGATTAACCTTGAAATTAAAAAATTATTCAATAACCATGTATTACAGATTATACATTTTTTTGATAAATAATTTAAAAGAAAAGAAAACTTAGATGAATTATAATTACTTTGATTTTTAAGTGTTCAAACGTGCCCTCCGTTTTTTGTTCAAAGCTGCCCCAATAGCATACTTAACATAAATAATTTATTTAAACTAATTAAAAATCAACAATATTGAAATCATTTATTTTAATTAGATAGTGGAAGATATGAAGATTAAATGACACTTTACAAATTTATGACTACATTATTATTTGAACTATGAGATGCTTACGTTCAAAAAATAAATATTTTAGAATTCCAGCGTAAATTCGACTAGTAATTGTAGGTTAGGTTTAACGTGAAAAATAAAACAGCTGTTGATAAATACTAGTTGGCAACTGTGCTACCACCTTAAATTTAAAATTCGCGGTTGGATAAATGTTTTTTTCTGTTTTAATAAACGATGTTCAAAGCTGCCCCCCTCTCCCCTACACATATCATGAAAAGTATCGATGCTATGTAAAAAAAGTTAAACAATAGACTTGCAGTAAAATTTTATCATGCATTTATGCAACTAGTAATATAACGAAAACTTATACAAAGTTTTAGTAATATTCGAACCACTTTTGCAGCTTCAAGGTCATGCTCATATGCAAAAAAAAGTCATGACAGTGCGTCGAGCTAAAAGCTAAAGCATGTAACGATACTGATCTTTCTTTCTGTATAAATGTTAAATGAAATCAATTATCGAATACTTAATTATAATTTTTTATGAATAATATTATGTAAATATAGGGGAGACCGGGGTGCTAAGGCTCCCTGGGGCACGGCTTCCTCCCTTAAAAATTTGGTAAAATTTTTTTTTTTCGTTTTTGGTCAAATCATGATACTTTGATGTTTTAAAGATACTTTAGGCTGATCTGCGATATCCGGGGCCTAATGGACTACCTGAAAAAAAATTTGCTCCAGAAAATTTTTTCTTTCTTAATTAAAATGAATTTGAAAAATTTATTAATGACAGCTCTTTTAGGTCAATAGATTATATTGTGGTTAAAATCAAAAAATAAAAATTTCAATAAAACTGGTTACATCAGCTAAATAATTTTTTTTTTTCAATAAATTTGAAGTCCATGGGATTATAAAGGTACGAAAATAGTCTATTTGTGTTTAAAATATTTTTTTTCAATGAAAAAAAAAGTAAAAAAAATTTTTTAAGGCTTTTTTTGGAGAGGGGCCGTCGTGCACCCGAAAAAAAAAATTTTTTTTGAGTTTTGGTAAAATCTTAATGGATTTGCTTAAGAAAGGACCAAATTAGGTTGACCTATAGATTAAAAGCCATAAAAAATAATTACCGGCTTAAGGGGGCCGTCGTGCCCCGGTCTCCCCTACTACGGTAAACTAGGCTTGAGAACGAATCCACGGTCGACAGGAACACTTGTACTCGCACAACGAATGCTCAATCAGACCTGCACGACTCAACTATCACCAAACTCAGAGCTTTTCGCTAAAAACTTTTTTGTCAAAATATTCAAAGAAGGATAACCGTCTCATATTATCTTACTATCTTGTCCTCTGTGTCTTACTATACACATCCTGTGATCGTGGCTACGTTTGGTGAACAAATTTCACAGCGAGCCTAAGCCTCCCGCAAGAACCATATTCTGCTTAAGTTGTTAGCAACTACACGGGAAAAAAGGCCAGTCGACCGCTGAAATGGAAGGTAGATTTTTCAATTAATCTATATAAAAAGTTTCATACATACGTATCTTGTGATATATCTTAGTGTATAGTCATGATATGATATTGGGCTCGTTTTCTAAGAGTAAGAGTAAAAAAGGAGAGGGATTATTTTTGATAGAGAACTTCAGATAATTGATTTGACATAACATTATATAGGTAATGTACAAAACTAATCTTCATATAAATAAAGTATTGAAAATTTAATTAGTTTGAGATCATAATTGTAATCGCTGTTACCATGACAAGACCAGTTATAATTATAGGACGTACAGGTACGATTGAAGCATCATAAATAATAAAAGTAATACTCTTAAAATATAAAGTAGATGTGAAATTTACAGGTTATTTTGTTCACAATTAAATACACGTGACAAAATTGTATTATAATAGGAAATGCGTAAGTTATGTGGAAAAACCATATTTTCAACATTTTTGGATTCCATTAAAATTTTCAAGGCTATCAAATTATTGGAAGAAATGGTCAAAACGTAAAGTTTAAGGTCGTGAATTAAAGCTTATTAAATAAGCTTTCTGATACTCTATACAGAAATTGTCTATGAGTTTTAGTTTTAAAATTATATGAACTTGGAAGTGGATAAAAACTGATTTTTTCGAAAAATCGTGGAAATTTCGAACAGCCATAACTTCTAAACTAATCGACCGATTACGCCCATCTTCAAACTTAACCGCGATAATCGCCCATATAATAAGTGTATAAAATTTCATTAAGATGAGATAAATATTGTAGGCGCAATCGTGTCCTCAAAACTTGGTTCTATTATATAGGTTGTGACAAAATTCCCCGTAAAATCGACCATGAGGACAAATAGAATAGTTAGATTATTAAAAAAATCTACCTAAAAAGAGTTTCGCCTTCATAACAAAAGGCAAGATAACGAAAAATGTTGTTATAGTGACAAACATGATTAGCTTACGGTAAAAAATCAATTTGTTATAATAACAAATGGAATTGTGTCGTAATTAAGAATTCGATTCGTTATAAAAAGACATGCAGGCATTCAAAGCTGCTATTTTGTTACCCTAAGTAATCTTAGCTTGTGAGTACCAAAATTTTGACAATCTTATAAATTTACTTTGTTATTTTAACAAATCACTTTTTTTTTACTGTAACATAACAGTTTTGTTGCAGTTACTAACCATTGCTAGGTGCAACAGACAATTTTCTAACGTTACAAAAACATTGTAATCATAACGAATGTTTCGTTATCCGTATATTAAGGCAGAAATTTGTTACCGTAAGTAATCTTACTTTGTGGTTACAAAAAAATTTTTTTTTAGTTTTTTTGAAATTTCTCAAAAACGAAATGATAAATCTACTTTAAAATTTGATCAGTTCTAGAAATCAATAAAACACGTCGATTGCCACCTCAACCGTTGCAATCGGTGAATTCGTTCGAGAGATATCGTTGGAGAAAAAATGGTAAAAAACGTTATTTTAAAAAACAAAGGTATACAAAAGTATTTTCGAGCTCAAAAAGCTCGCAAATGTATTCTCGAAAACTGCGGGAAGTTTTGAGGCTGGCCCGCAGGGTCAACTGTCAGACCGATTTTTTTTTTTAAATTCAACCGAGTATAATTTTGTAGGAAATTAAACTACAAAAAAGTGACGAAGCATTATGTATGTCAAACGAACTGGGAAAAAGTTACGGGGCTTCAAAGATCGATAAAAATTTTATTTCCTCAGTGTTAAATTTTTTTTTATTATTTTTTATTTTTATTCTATCAAAAAAATTTTTCTTCAAATTTTGACCAGCATAGTCTTGTAGGAAATTTAATTTCCTACAAAAAGTATCTGATATCATATATACGTCAAATGAATGAGGAAAAAGTTACAGGGCTTTAAATGACAACGAAAAATGAAGTTCACTTTTCGTTGACTTTTAAGTTCAAAAAACAAATATTTTTAAATTTAATTTTTCGTTGTCGTTTAAAGCCCTGTAACTTTTTCCTCATTCATTTGACGTATATTGGACCAAGACTTTGGCTGCTAGTATTGGCCCCAGATTCGGCCAATCCTTGACTATCGAGCCTTGGTTTGTTAATTGCGGCCTACGAGTCAATTTTCTATTAAATTCATTCGAGTTCGCTAATAATTATATTTTTATTTAAGTTCAAATAACTTCAAGCGGTAAATACCATGATTTTATATTATTTTAAAATTTCACATGTCATATAATTATAAGACAGCTAAATAACAAATGGTACTTAAAAACCTCCAGATCTTATGAAAAGCCTCTCAGCCTAGTGGATACGAGACTTGCCTAGCAGCCATGAAGGACCAGGTTCGAAACCCAGCAAATGCAAAAAGAATTATTCCCATCGGTTTACTCGATTTCTCTATGTCCAAATTTACCTCCATATCTTACCATTATCCACATGATTACCGATATAATTTTTTTTTTTTTCAATTTATTTCTAAAAAGTTTATATAGCTGCTTTATTATTAATCCAAAGCCTTGGTACAATACTGGCATTCGATATTGGGACAATACTTAGATGCAGCCTTGGCACAATACTGGTACTCGATATTGGACCAGGATAGAGTGTTTCAGGCAAATAAATCCCATACTTGAATGGATCCAATTCATATTTATTTGAAACAAATATATGGTTCATTTCAATAAAATAGTGATTTGTTTATAGTTAACAAATCTTCATGTGATATTTTTTTTCAACCAAGATTTGTTAACTATAAAGAAATATATATTTGACTGAAATAAATGATTTTGTTCACTCAAATAGATCTATTTATTTTGCTCAAATAAATCAATTTATTTGGCTTAAATAAATTGTTCTCTCAGTGCGATACTTAAACGAGCTTGGGCCAGGCTTGAATTTCTAGCTTGGCCCAGAAATTGCAAGTATTGGGCCAAGCCTCAGCTAAGTCTGGGCCCGTCGTCATTTCAGGGTGTATTACTTTGTGAAAAATAAGTTGTAGGAAGTGAAATGATTTACATAAAAGACTATCGGATTATAATCTTACATAAAAGAATATCACATTCTAAGATTAGTCTGATAGTTTCGCCGAAAAAGACAAATTATACTAAAATTTACTATGAATCCAACTTTGACCTCGAATAACTTTCGAGAAATTAAATTTATTTAAAAATTATATAAGACTTTTTTTGTAGAGCGTTCAATTTTCAACACGAGTATTCATTGATTTTTCTGATACACTAATTCCCTGGTGAGCGATAAAATTCTGAGCTGTAAAAAAAATTTTTCCTATGTTATTTGAATCGGAAATCTAAAAATGCGATAGGCTACCTCTAAAATTTGAATTTAACCTTTTGTTACTCGTGCTATGAGCGTGACACCGCCTTTTTGACTAAAATTGCAATACAAGTTACTGTATGGGTATTTGTGACTTTAAACTCAAACAATTCTCTCTTTCAAATCTATATTGTTGTTAAATAAGTGTATAATTAATAAATATACATTTTAAATATAAAAAAAGTATATTTATGTATAACAAGAATGTGAAAAAGCGGCACAGTGCTTATTGTGCGAGTTAAATCGTCGGTTTACTTTTTGTAACCACGAAAAAAAAAATTGATTAACGATTCGGAAGAAAGAAAACAATGTTTTTAACTTATGTTTGATATATTTTTCAACATATTTGTTAATGAAAAATAAAATGTGCTGCTACTTATCATATATAGAAATATATATATATATATGTTTTTTATTGTCATTGAGATCAATTGTATTAAAAATGTATGAGCTTTAGCATTCAAAATTCATTTATTAATTTTTTAAACTGTCTTGTCGCGCTTACATTTACCACTTATTTAGAATTTATTATTTACTTCATTATTTATTTATTTACATAAATTATAAAAAAAATAAATTGGAAAAAATAGAAAGGGGATACAACTTTGGACGGACGACACTTGCGCAAGCGCATCAATTCATTGCATTCGAGAGAGGGGAGAGATTAGAACCGGCATATAGGCCCAATCCCCTCTATTCTTTCATTACTTTGCCGGTCGTCTACCGAGCAACAAGTATTGTAATAATTTAATCGACATTTACTATCAGCATTTTGCTATTTTAATTTGTGATCTCGTGATTTTAAATTGTGTGTTACATTTTTAAAACTATATATATTTTTTTTTCACTTAAAATTTATCTTTTTAGATTATAAAATGGAAGGATTTATTGAAATTTCGTCGAAGACTCTCGAGAATCAAGATCTTTTAGATTTAAACACAGAATTATTTGAACAGTTAAATTTAATTTCTACCATTAGAATGTTAATTTTTATGTTTAAACTTAAATTTAATTATTGCCATATTTTTGAATATACTGACTTAAATGTAGTAACCCAGATAGCAAAATGACGTTTTGAGAAGTTCTGAATGAGTTCCTATTTATGATTTGGACGTCTCATCAACATCTTAAAGAAGTCTTTAAGAAGTTCTCAAGAAGTTGTAACGGGGTAAAATTTAATTTATCATCAAGGAAAATCGTGATTTTCCATGGCTAGTCAGTTACCCGAGCCGTAACCCCGAATGCCCGAATACCCGTTAGAGTTTTTCGAAGTGTCGCCAGGTGCGCTAATTGAAGAAGCTCGGATTTCTATCCCAAAATTAATCAAGTGGGGAGGCCATTTTCCGGAAGTTACCGAAAATGTCCAAGCTAAAAATATATAATCACAGGATGGTAGCAAAATCGAGGAGAGTCGGTCGAGCCGACAAGTTGAACGGACGCCCATCTGCCGTGAGCCTTATCCAGAAGACTGGAAACCAAGGAAAGACCAAGGGAAGCTAGATAGATGCCAAGGGTATCATCCGGTAAATAAGTGTAAAATTTAGTGTTAACATCGTAGTGCTGTGCGTAAATAAATTCTCGGCAGGTAAGCCAGAATTAATAAATCAATTAATATCGAGTCTAAAATCATCAAAAGTGTTAACAACTTAGTGTCTTCAATAGAGTAAATTCTAGCTTGGCGGGAAAGCGAGAATTTATTATAAATAAATTAATTAATTATTTCGAAAAATTAATTCTCGGCAGGAGAGCCAGAATTAACTATTAAATTAATTGTTAATTTAATTTCCATAAAATTTGATTCTCGGAGGGAATCCAGAATTAATTATTAATTTAATTCAGTATAATAAGAAATTAGCAATTAATTATAAATTATGAGAAAACTTTATTGAAATAATTGGTCAAGTAGAACTTATGAAAATTGAATTTCGATAAGAAATGCGTGAGTCAACTGCGAAGGAGTCCAAAGTCCCATCATCGGCTTCACGTAAGTTTTCGCAGTATAAATAAATCCAAAGAAAAGTTTACGTGAAATGAAAACGTGTCGATAATTTAACGTATAAAATTGAAATATGATTTCATTGTGGAAAATTTATAATAAATAAATATAGTGAATTGAGATCAAGTAAAAAGAGTAGAAAAGGGTAATTCGGTATATCGTAAAACGTGTGTGTGTGTGTGTGTGTGTGAGTTATGTTTGGTAAACAATTGAATAAATAAAAACGTGTGTGTGTGTGTGTGAGATAAAATAATTCCAGGGGAATTAAAATTTATAAATAGATCCAGGGGATCTGGCAAGTTGCCAATTTTATTATAAAGTCCAGGGGACTAAATAAGTATTATAATAAAGTCCAGGGGACTCATTCAATTAAGATCCAGGAAATCAGGCCGGTGGCCAATTTAATTATAAAAGTCCAGAGGACTAAATAATTTAAGATAATAAAGTCCAGGGGACTCATAGTTGTAAGAGTATAAAGTCCGGTGGACAGTTTAATTTTAATAAAAGTATAAGTGAAATAAAAGCCCGGTGGGTAAATTGTTATGTGATCATTAAAATTTTATAATTATTTTAGTGAAATATTGTCTATAATTAAATTTAATTCCTCATCCTTCCTCACTCTCGTAAAATTCGACGACCCTGATTTTCAAAATTTACATCTCCGGTTCTGGAAGGCTGAGTCTTATCTTCTAGTGGCGCCCTTATTAAGATCAATTGATAAAGGGGCCAAAACATAGCAAGGTTGAAAATTACCCTGTTACAAAGTCGAATGAGTGACCTAGCAAACTCAGTAAGACGTCTTTAAAAAGAATTCTCAAAGAACTCTTTTTTCTGATTTCGCGAATAAGACTTCAGTATGAATTTACCATGACGTCTTTAAGGAGCTCCTAATTTTGAATTCATAAAGAAGTTTAAAAAAAAATACATTTAGTCGTCACAAAACTGACGTCTTATTAATGGAGTCTTCAAGAACTTTTAATTAAGAGTTCTTAAAAATGACACCATTAAGAAGTTATTATAAGAATTCTTGAGGACGCCTTCAGAAAGACGTCGTAAAGCAACCATTCTGACTTGAATGCTGTCTAGGGAGTGATAGTTTAAAGTATTTTGTGAGTGAATTAAAAAATGTGAGAGTGCAATGTGGAATTATTGAGGAAATGATGAGTGAGGGTATTGTGACTAGTGTTACACGTGTGTTAGCATAAACAATCGGAAAATATTCAGACGATATTTTCGATCGTTAAAGAAGAGAATTGTTCACTATCAGATCCAGTCAAGATACGACATACTCCACATATGTCGAAATTAAAGAGTACAAGAAGATGTCAACCAGTGAAACGTTCAACGATCATCGGGAGCCCATCAAAATTTTCAACCACTCGAAGAAATTTTTAGTATCTTACGCTGAAAATTTCAAAGAGTTTCTTCAGTCATCGACGAGTGAAAAGCTGCGTTTTCTTTTTCAACGAGCCATAAATCTACCTATTAATTCGCTCACAGTAGGTAGCGGTAGTGAACTGACTGAGACATACAATAAGCTAAGATCCGTTTTTGAAGGACAAGTTCCAATGAGTATCGACCATCATCCGGAAGGGATTCATTTTTGTAAGAATTCATTTGCCAAAGCTGTGCTGCAGCAGGGAGAAAACTTGGTGTCTACAAAGCCTGAAATGACTTTTGGCTTAGCTGCAGTTACCGTAGATTTGTGCAATGATTTTCCAGACTTGAATGACCTTCTTTTGGCGCACTTGAGGATCAGCTGCCCTTATCTATGTCCAGTTCTGTTACACCAATTCGAAGGACAAACTTTTGAGGATTACAAGAGATCTTAGGGATATCGATATGTAAATGGAATCATTGAAAAGAAAGAATTTTATCTCAACAGAATCTCGGGGATCATCAAGTTACATGCGACCATTATCGTTGCGAGATTGAAGCGTAACAAAAATCGCTGCCATCCACATGGTCTGGAAAATGCTTGGCACTTTTTGAATGTTTTGATGAACTTCAAGCTTGTTCCAGAACATGTGGATGCCATAGTGACGGTGATCCATGACATTCTTCAAGTTTTTGGCTCGTCGATGATTGAGGATAATCCTTCGCAGCTAAAAGTTTTAATTAATAACATGAATGAAAATTATTTTCCAGAACTGAAAAACGGCGCAAGTGCAGGTCCCGTTGGTAGACTGGGTTTGATCATCGAACGTTTTCACAATCAAGGCCGTTTTCCGGAACCTAAAGGACAGTTGCCAATTGAGTTCTGGTAATTTTCAATAAAATTGAGTTTTTTTGTATTAATAAATTTTTTTGTATGTTACTATTAGAATTTTAATTTTTATTCGATATATGGGGTTGGGTATTTAATATTTTGCATGTTAGTAATAAAATGACAACGGCCTGCTTGGCCTTCAAAAATATTCGTTCTCAGGATGTCTCAAATTGATATTCATCCGATAAAGAAATAATTTTATTGGCAGACGACCAAATCAACGATCCAAATATTTATATTTTATCATATGACTTACGATAATCTACAGAAATAGTCTGCAACAATTCTTAATAAGATACTTGTTCCGACAATATTAGGTGAATGTTGTAGTTGCTCACGATATCGGGTTTTTTTTTTTTTTTTTTATTGCTCTTGTCCGAATTCAGTACCTATGGAAAATCCAATTCCTAGTAAAAATGAATTGAGGTGCTAGCCAGTGCCACTCTAGCGTCGCCAGAATCGATGCTAACGGTAGATAAAAAACCTGGTGACCCTCGTTTATTTTAACTAGGAATGGTACTTATTAAAATTCGAAGCGATTCAAATTCTTGTTCGTTAAAGTTAAACCTTAAATTAAATGAGCACCACTGAATTCACTATACTGAAGCTAAACACCCAAAGTACCTTCATTGATTTCAAATAATAATTATATTTTTATGTGTCTAGTATGAAGTATCAAATTTTGTTTCAAGTCCCAATAGGATTTTCCAAAAATTGAAAATAATCCTCTTAATGTGTCTGGCTTTTGCTTATATCTGCTTATGGAAAGAAGTTTTCTTATTTTTTCCATTGTATTATTATATCATAACAATAATTAATATTTGATTTAGCCCGAATATTTTGAATATTTGTGTATTTCCTTAAATATTATCTAGTTTTATTAATTGCAGCTTAAGTAGTTTTTCTACCTGATCTGCCCCTAGACTCTGCTCGAGCGCCATACCCTTAAGTTGGGTCCTATTCCTTAACATTCTTTCCATTAATTACTCACTCTCAGAGTTGCAAAATTTTTAATGGATAATGCAAATATTTTTTCAATTATTCATTAAATATAATATTTAATTCAATCATATTTCGAATAACAATTAAATAATTATAGCATATACATACATTTACAATTAACAATAATTCTTAATTTCAATTAATATTTAATGAGCTATCAAAAATAATGGTAATTCAATTTAGATTGAATAAATTATTAGAAATCTTAATTCAATGGGAATTGAATTATTTAAATTAATGCGTAATAAACAAATAATTTATCTAATTGGATTGAAATATTTCAATTACAGATACTTATCGTTTCATCAACATTTTTAGAAATCGATTTAAGATATAAGAAAAATATGGTGCTGATAAAAATCGGCTATAAATTAAATCGAGGAATTCATGTCATAATAATATGAATCCTTGAGTATATGTATTTTTTCCCTATAAAATAATTTTTTTAATTTTAAAAATGTCACCCTATTTTGTCCCAAGTTGCTCTGCTAAAGCTTTTGTATATGGGGTATATGATGTTTGACATTATTCGATATTAACCCTTTAAGGTTCTGGAAGCGCAATGAATCTCAGTGTGAGCGAAACGGGGAAAGCGCCAATCATAACGCAGTATTTCCTTGTGTAAGTGAGTTATGATTGTGTTAGTCTAACCATGAGGTTCCCTCTCTCTCTCTTATTTAGTTCCACGCACGTGTCGTGCCAGTGCCGCATAGCTAACTTGTTTATAATATACATGACAACTTTTCTGTCCCCCTTCGCTGGTTACACAAATTACGGCACTGGCGTCCATCGCCGAAGCGCTTCCTTCTCTATCCAGCTTTTAAATCAAAATTGTGGTGGGGTTTCAAGGCCGAACATTATAGGATTAAATACAAAATAGTATAGTTATAAAGTAAACATTAAAAAATAATCAATTATAATTTGTTTATCAATCTTTTCAATTTAATTATAATTATTTATTGAGAAAAATAACCCTGAAAAACATATGTCTAATAAATTAAAATAATAAATATTACTGGTTAAAACTGTAAGATTCACATGCCACCAAAGTATTTGTTGCTATTCAAGTGAGATTATTTGAAGAAAAAAAAATAAATATCACTAGACAAAACTATAATCTTTAATGAGTATCAAGTAATACTCCAAGGAAATGTACAAAAAATTACAGTATGAGATAGTAACTTGAATACATTGTGAGACTGAAATATTTCAAATTTAAGATGTAAAACTTACTGCGCAGCGCCAGACTGTAATTTTTATAGTTTCGTTTGCGAAGCGCTGCGTTGCTATTTGAAAATCTAATAGATACTCAAAAGAAAGTCAATTATTCCTGCTTTCTTTTTTCCGTGTACTTAAAAGGATAACCAGTTAATTGAAAGTAAATTGAGATACGATAGATCTAGTCACCAAGTCATAGAGTTGACATCAATTTTAGGTCAGAATTAATCTATCTTATTTCAATTAACTCTTAATTTAATGATTAACTGTTGAGTTATACTATCGATGACTAATTTTATTTAACATACATACAAAAAAAAGATCAGTATCGTTACATGTTTTAGCTTTTAGCTCGACGCATCGCCATTTCTTCTTTTTGCATATAAACGTGACCTAGAAGCTGGAAAATTGATTCGAATATTATTGATCCCTTTACAATAGAAACTTTGTATAAGTAATATTATAATAGAATCATATCAACAATATTTCTAATAAATTTTTATATGTACCTTTATAGCCATTTTGATCCGCAGTATATTGTCGTCAACGTTCTGAGAAAGTTGGCAACAACTTGTGGTCAACAGTTAAAAAGGCTGAAGTTAGCTTGATCTTAACTGCAACTAATTGACACAAACTTTCTAACCGGAAAATCTTGATGTTAGGGAGGATTCACATTTTAAGTATTTCCTGATAGCGAGACTCTGGTCAGACGGTTGGTGTCAATTAGTTGCAATCAAATTTACGATAACTTCAAACTATGTAACTGTTGACTACAAGTCGTCGTCAACTTCCCCACAAAATTTCCGACAATCGACTGTGGTAGCGTGCCGCTAATTTGCTAGGAAAAATTGAAGGCAACTTTACGTCAACAAATGGCTGATATTGGCCTTCGGACCGTGTATGTAACCCTACGACTCGTGCTGAAAACATTGCCCTCACCTCATAAAGATTATCTTAGTATCCTAACTATGCAATATACTATTATTCTCTCTCTTTTTAATTTTTAGTTAAATCTATTATTATGCCTGCAGGTTAATTATTTACCTTCGAAACGCAATTATAATTAATAGTTATTGATATATTGCATTGTAAGCCAAATAATAATATTCAAATATGACAAGATAATATTCGTACTATATATTGATATCTACGAGATCACTGTGTACTTAAAAAAATATAATAAAATATACCGAGTGACGGATTTTCTCGATCGCGAAAAATAATAATATGCATAACAGTAATTTATCCAATTGTGTATTCCTTAAATCACAAGTCAAACTTATCGATTAATTCATTAAATAAATTTAATAGAAATATACATGTTATAATTTTTAAGTTCATTATCTCATTTTTCTCGGCTGTGTTTGACAATTGTACGATTAATATGAATTAAGCAATAAATTACCTAAACGAATAAAAAAAAAATCTTTTTGTCAGATTTTATTATCCTGAAATTGTGTAAAATCTCTACACTGTAAAAAATTTTGTATATTTTAAATCCTATCGGAGTTTGATTTACTTCAAAGGACAGTTTATTTTAGAATAAATAGTATGGATCGGAGTGGATGCGAATTAAAATGAAATTCCCATTACTCCGAAATCACTTCGCTGAAAAAAAATTCTATTCAATCCGTATATGGAGTATTTTTTTTTAAACCCTGAACAATAACAAGATTTCAAATTATATTATTTTGAATGCTTTAAAATCGACACCTGCTTAATTCATTCGTAAATTAATGCTTTATAATTAAATTTACTCACCGTTAAATTGCCAGTATAATTATAATTTTTTATGAATAATATTATATAACATATATAATACGATCAATAGTGTTACATGCTTGTACTTATGTTTTAACGCATTTCCATCTCTTCTTTTATGTGACTGTGACCTAGACCCTCCGTTATAATTTTTAAAGGTATCGATCAGCAGAAAAAAACAAACCTCACATTTTTACAATAACAGAAAAAATGTTTATGAACAAAATGAAACGCTGCAAAAATTTACAACAATAATATTCATAACGTAAGGTTAGGAAAGTAATTAAAAAATTTATTTTTCGATTATTCGTTATTTTTATTAATTAATTATGATATTCCAAATTTCATATATTTTTCAATAACAAATTTGAATATATTTTAAGTAAACATCAAACGTCAGACATAACTTATTTACTAAAATTCATTACTTGAATCAATAAATTACTTGAAAGAATGGTCAAAACTTACACAATTTAATTTAATCATATGGTGTCTCACTAAAACATTTATTTCTTTGTGATAAAATACAAATAACTCTTACTATTACCAATGATCCTGAAGTTGAAAGACAATTAAGAGTTTTCGACTTTTTTTTTGTTTCTTAGTTAATCAATTAAACAAAAATAACTAAAAATATTCACGTGTAGACAATTAAAAAAGCTATCAGTGAAATGTTTCGAAAATTTTTTTTTTTTTTTATAATTTATCGTTTCTAAGAAAATCCAAAAATTACTTGACGTCGGCTAACTTTAGGATCTTTTAACATCGAAAATTCAGATAAAATGGAAAAACATTCAAACGTGATTTAAACCCCTGATGAAAACCTGCTAGGGAATCTGATTGAAACTCTCGCGGATTAAATCAGTCTATCCAAGTGCATTTGGAACGGTTCCACTTAATGGATCGAATTTCAGTCAGATTCAATTAAAGTTTATTGTCAGGGAAACTGAAAAAAAAGAAAATATCTATATATATATATATATATATATATATATATATATATATATATATGTATTAGAGTGGCCCAAAGAAACGGACTATTTTTTTTTTCCAATCTCGCATGAAAATTTGTCGAATTACGATGTTCTAAGAAGCCTCTCCAAAAATCAGCTCGATAAAAAATTTTTCGAGAGGTCACTCACGAATTCTGAAAATATCAAAAATGATTGAAATTCGGATTTTTTCTTCTAAATTTTTCTTTCTCGTGGTAGCATTAGTTTATATCCGTAAAATCATGAGTACGCTGTACTTATATTAATATGTATATATATATATATATATATATAATTATGTAATTGTAACTATGATCATTCGAATTACATTTATTATTTTGAAATACTTAGAATATACGTAGTGGTGACTTGCATAATTATCATTGTAACAAAAGCAGACAATGGTCTTTTTAATTTAACTAGCGTACATGTTTCGCGCGCAAGCGCGCGCGTGTCGTTTTTCATAGATTTTTTTGAATGTATATTTTCGGGTCGTTTGTATATATTTTTTTGTTTTCGATCAATCACGTTACGAATAGTTTGGCTTCACATATATTTTATCTAAATTTTATTATAATACTGAGAAAAAAAAACTTTTTTCAAGTATGTTAATGGTTGTATCCTACCGAGTAAATATTTGTTTAATCTTAGTAAAAATGTACTCCGATCAAGTATATTTTCTTAAGATAAGTATCGAAATTATTAAATCAAGAAAACATTACTCGGTTAAAGTACATATTATTAAGATTACTATGATTAAGAATATTATTTGGTTGTATAGTACCGAATAAATATTTTTTCAAATGAAGTATGTATACTTGGAAAAAGTTTTTTTTCGTTTTCAGTGAAGGATACTCACAACATATATTAGTCGATTATTAATAAATAATTTACTTTGAATGAAAAACATTAAATTCATTGAATACGAGGAAATCTTCACATTCAAATTTATTGTGCCAAGCGCAACTGTTTTTGTTAATAGGCTTAAGTTTTCGATACTATCGAATTTTTATTTCTATCGCCTTTGACGGCGATAATATGCGACAATATGTTCAACACCAAATATAATGACTGCCAAAAGCTGAAAAAATGCCATAAATAAATATAAATTTGTCAAATCGTCAGCGTCAATTATTTGATAATCGAAAATTTTATCTCTTTTTCTCTGAATTTTTATTTTGGCCCATGCATTTCGTGTTCGTATTGGTTGCCCATCTTGTGTGCCACCTGAGTCTTGTACGTATAATAATCCCTCATAAAATCGTTTTCCCAAGACCCAATCTTTACGAGTATGAAAGAAACAATATTCTTTTATCACAAACCTTTTGGACACATGAAAATGTTTGCTTACAGCTCCATATACGATCAGAAAATGATCATATATACACGCAACATTATGTTTGGAAATGAGTTCTAAACATTGATTTGCGGTAAATGAGGCTGGCTTGGGATGTAAATACTCCATTTCCTCGAAAGTTTTCCACGATCCTTCTTTCAATATACTATTATGGATCGATTTGATATAAAGTACGTGGTACTTTTGATCATACAAGTCTTCTAGAGTCTCTACGTTCTGAGATGGTGGGTGAGATAATACGGCAAATAATTGTCCCTCAAGCGCTGGACTAAATATGAAAACGAACAAAAAAGCAGTAAAGAAGGTTAATTTCATGGCGAGTCGGTCAAGAGGTGCATCCATCCCCATACTCATCAACAGCTTCAGGACATCCAGAACAGCTAATCTGACCTGATACCCATTGTGCAATATAATCAAGACAGTGATTAGAAAAAGAATAATGATTATGCCTATAGCACCATTCATATCAAACACATTTTCAATTTCGTAAAATACTGGTTGAAAACTTCGCTTTTGTGTTACTATGACATGAGGTATTTCAAATGCCACAGGCACTGTGTCTCCATGGATAACATAATCGCTATAATATACTGCACTAATGTCAAGCCCATTCTCTAGTGAAACAGCAACTGAAAGTGGATCATCTTTGTACTCAAACACTTGTAGAGTCATGTTTAAAAATGAAAACAGAGACCGGAAGTATCTCGGCACGAATTCATTTCTCATTGTGGCAACTTTAACAGGATAACCATCGAGAACTTTAGTTTTATCGAAAGTAAGACTCTCACATACATTATGATCTGCATAAAAGGAATTCATGATCTATTAATCAGAAAATAATACCAATAATAATAACAAAAAGTATTTACCATTCGTAAACGATTGTTTGTAGAAGTTCACTGAGCGACCACGTTCAAAAATCCCACTTTTATTCATGGCAATCCAAGGATGGGGAGCTCGTTCTGTGAAAGGATTATAAGTATAGAGAGTGGTTTCAGCACCGTTACTAGAACACACCACGACACATGATAACAGTTTGTACCACCATAGTACTCCCAAAAATTTAGTAAAATCCTTTTCACATAATTCTACAGATTCGACTATCACGAAAAACGCTGATTGAATACTCCAGAAGGGTGAAAATATCAACTTGTGAATAAGAGCCTTCAATTCCATATGATTCGTCACTGATAGAATATACATGGGATGGGTTGGATAGTACAGTTGAATGTTTTTTGATATGAATTTATCGTTGATGATGATGACCGGTGACTTTATTGCATCGTCAAAATTCTTGTGAAATGTCATTGCCAAGTTTTCAGTGATGACTATTGGATTTGATGTATTTGCATAACAAAGTTTAAAAAGTTGAGCCTGTTAGAAAACAAACAAAACGTTTCTTATTATTATTACGACCCATGAAAAAACATGTGATGATGATAATTAAATTATCAACAATATCAAATTAAATAAAAATTAAGCTACCATATTTGTGTGAGTGATTGGAATATCTGTTACTGGTAAATTGAAGTTTTTCAAATCATAACAAGAAACACTTGCGAACCATACAATCAAAACAATATTTCTCATTGATATCATTATCATAAATAAATTTATCAAACTTTTGAAGCAATAAAAATGATTTTTAAATTATATAATGATTTGAATTTAGTGATAATATCTGAATAAAGAAAGTAGCCGATATTTCTAAGACAGACTTCTAATCACATTTATCGAAAAATTAACAGAGATTAATTTTATTAAATAGTGATGACTATATTCGACGGTCTTTTTTGAATGAATAGCTTCTTAACGTTGGGATGGAATATATATACTGTTGAAATTGTGAGTTGCGCAAATAAAATATTTGCATAGTTCCTCACTCTCACGAAAGAATTATTTGAGTAGTAGGGACTAATGAGCAAAACTATTGGCTAATATGTGGTGACGTGATAAAGGATGAAAAGCGTGCGCACATTAATCGATCAATTCTGTTAAGCATTTTTGCTTTATTTTGTGATTGCCATTTCTTCTCCTATGCAAATGTAGATCTCAAGCTTCATAATTACATGAAATGATATTGATTTATAAAAAAAAAAAAACTATCTTGCAAACCGTATATCTGAACTGCAAGTGTATTTTTGCCATGATCGAGAGAAATATAATTTTATTATTAAATTCGGAGAAAACCATAATAACAATATATTCAATTTGAACCAATGAGACTGTCCCACTACTTTTAGACGAACTAAAAATTTACTGTCCCAAATGAAAACGCATTAATATTTTTAATTTATTGTAAGTTATCTGAATGAAAACTTTTCACCAATTTTTTAAAATGTAGTGAAATCTAAATTTACAATAAAACTTCTTAATACGACAATTTATAGATAAATTGAGAAAAATATAGATAGCCCGAACTGGGAGTCGAACCCAGACTATGTCGGCATCACGCCGAGTGCCTCTTTTATATTCCGTTCAATTTTATCTATAACTTATTAAGCCGCACCGTCCATCGTACATATATCATGAAAAGTATCGATGCTATGTAAAAAAAGTTAAACAATAGACTTGCAGTAAAATTTTCTTATGCATTTATGCAACTGGTAATATAACAAAAACTTATACAAAGTTTCAGTTACAAAGGGATCAATAATATTCGAACGACTTTTCCAGCTTCAAGGTCATGCTCATATGCAAAAAGAAGTCATGGCAATGTGTCGAGCTAAAAGCTAAAGCATGTAACGATACTGATCTTTCTTTCTGTATAAATGTTAAATAAAATTAATCATCGAATATATAATTATAATTTTTTATAAATAATATTATGTAAATATAGTTATGATATGTAATACGATGAATAGTGTTGCATGATTGTACTTTTGTTGCAACGAATTTCCATTTCTTCTTTCATGTGACTGTGTCCTAGACCCTTTATTGTAACATTCGAATGTATCGATCAGCAGAAAAAAACAAACCTCACATTTTTACAACAATAGAAAAAATGATTAGATAAAATTTCAAGTGATGAAAAAACTTATAACAATAACATTTATATCATAAGGTTAGAAAAGTGATCAAAAAATTCGTTTTTTAATTATTCGTTATTTTTATTAATGAATTATAATGTTTTTAACTTCTTGTTTTTTCAATTACAAACTTAAAAATATTTGAAGTACTCATTAATCGTTAGACATAACTTATTAACTAAGATTTATCACCTGAATCAATAACTTAATTGGAGGATTGGTTGGAACTTATACAATTTAATTATATCGTGCTTCACTGAAATATTCATTTCTTTTTGATAAAATACAATCAACTCTTATTAATAGCATCGAAAAATCAGATAAATTGGAAAAGCATTTAATGAAGATTTGAAACCCTGATTTAAATCTCCGATTGAATTTGATCGAAACAATCGAATTCAATCAGTCACGCGGAATGTTCTTAGGGGCAGTCCGGTTGAATGATTGAATTTGAGTTGGATTCAATCGAAAAATTAAATTTATTTTTTCCTGATTGAATCCGATCGTAACTTTTGAATCGAATCTAATCGGAAAATATTTTTTTTAACTTCCCGCTAAGAAAATCAAAGATTTTTAAAAATTTCGGGAAGTTATTGTTTTCACCCCGATTTGCGAAAATCGAAATTCCAACAGATGTAGACGTTTTGAGGTTCTAAGAAGCTATTTTGACTAAATTCAAGATGATGTCCGAGTGTATGTATGTATGTATGTATGTATGTATGTATGTACGTACGTTCGTACGTGTGTAAATATTCTGTAACTTTTGAACGGATGAACCCATTTTGATCGTTAAGGTGTCATTCGACGCGGCTTGTTCATTACTATAAGCACTGAAAATTTGAGCTTAATCGGTAAGGTACGTTCGGAGATATTTCGAAAATAAAATTTTTTCAAAAATGTTTTTTTCGAATAACTATTAATTCGCTCGATGGATTGATTCTAAAATCTAATCAGCTCTTAAACTTTATAAACCGCGTCGAATGCCACTACAACCATCTAAATCGGTTCATTCGTTCAAGAGAAACCGTGAACGAAAGAATTAAAAAAAAATTTTTTTTTTTAGTGTGTTTGAAATTTCTCAAAAACGACTCAATAAATCAATTTTAAAATTTGATCAGTTCTAGAACTCAATAAAACACGTCGATTGCCACCTCAACCGTTGCAATCGGTGAATTCGTTCGAGAGATATCGTTGGAGAAAAAATGGTAAAAAACGTTATTTTTCAAAAACAAAGGTATACAAAAGTATTTTCGAGCTTGAAGAGTTCGAAAATGTATTCACAACAATGTTTTCGAGCTCAAGGAGCTCGAAAACTGCGGGAAGGTTTGAAGCTGGCCCGCAGGGTCAACTGACAGACCGATTTTTTTTTTTCGATTGAATCTGCATAATCCGATTGAGTTTCAATCTTATTCAATTAAATGTTTTATTAGGGAAACTTAATAAATGTATATTTTATTGTGTAATTATACCTATGGTCGCTAGAATGATGATAATTATTAATCTTGTCGAAATTTTGAGTTGCGCAAATATAATATTTGCATAGTTCCCCACTCTCACGAAAGAATTATTTGGGTAGAAGGGACTATTGAGCAAAACTATTGGCTAATATGTGGTTACGTGGTAAAGTATAAAAAGCGTGCGCATATTGTTCAATCAATTCTGTTAAACATTTTCGCTTTGTTTTGTGACCGTCATTTTTTCTTCTATGCAAATGTAGATCACAAGCTTCATAATGACATGAAATGATATTGATTTATAAAAAATACTATCCTGCAAACCGTATATTTGAACTGCTGGAAAGAAGTGAAGAGAAATATAATTTTATTTCTAAATTCGAAAAAACCAAAAAGCATAACAATATAGCCAATTTCAACCAATGAAACTGTTTCAGTACTATTAAATGAACTGAAAATTCACAGTCCCGAATGAAAACGCATAAATTTTTCTATTTTATTGTAAGTTATCACAATGAAAACTTTCTATTGATGCTTACAGGACCTAAATATCTAAAGTTTATGAGACATTCATTTCTAGACTTATACAAAGTTTTCATTATTAAGGGATCAATAATATTCGAATCAATTTTCTAGCTTCTATGTTACGCTCATATGCCATAGGAAGTAATGACATTGCGTCAAACTAAAAGCTAAAACATGTAATGATACTGATCTTTTTTCTGTATAAATGTTAGTTAAAATAAGTTATGAAAAGTATAAGTCAGAAGACAATTGATAAATAGACTGCCAGCTGTCAGCAATTTTGCCCACTTACACACTTCGCGATTGCAAACAAGTATGGTAAAGAAATAAGTAAAGACAGTTTTAGGAGGTAGGATTAGTAAGACAAGAAAAGGAAAATGGCGAAAAGAAGACAGTTTAAACAAGCTTAGAGTAATTTGCTAGAAATAAAGTGAAGTATTTACTCAAGAAAGGGGGGACTTGAATTACTTACAATATATCCTCACGACTATGTAATGTAAAGTGTAAAAACTGTTAAAAACGGAAGTTATATGGTTACGATTTCCCAAAAGTATTAATATTATTAAATTTAAAATTTGAAAAAAAAAAAAAATCTAATTTCAGATTAAAAATTATTTAAACATTAAAAAATATCTTGGTCAACTCTCCTACTTCATAAGGAGAGGAAACATCCAATATGAAATTTTTTTAATAATTTGAAGACTATTTTAGACATAAATAAATTGTTCTTGTTTGAAATGCTTTGCTATCACCGCAAAACCGGGCCATGTTGAAAGAAATCCATGCAAAAAAATTACTATGACTATAGTGTTACGTCCTGATTGATGTTTTGGCGCTGGCGTAGTTGAGCGGTCGATTTGAATTGGACGTAATGAGAACTTACGTATAATTATAAATAATTATTAAGTATGGGTTGAACAGCTACCATTTGGTGGTTGAAATAAACTGGTCGTTTGATTATATATTGTTTTATATCTCAATCCGATTTATTCAATTGTAAAAGAATAATTTGAATAATGTGAAAATATACAATTGAATCAATTAATAAATTTGTTAAAGTTCTCTTAACAATAACTTCAAGAGGGTGAGGAAGAAGTTGAGTATTTAATATTGAGCTTGACTGCTCTCAATGATTCTATCTTTCAGACTAACTTCTCTTGGTCGAGAAAAACTAGAGTAACTCTTATCAATACGCTTGGGCATCAGACCCGCGCATCGATTCATATGGAGGGGTCCTTCGAGATAACGCATGTTCTCAAATGATCCATTCTAATATTTATTGAAAATACTTTATTCTCACGATCTCTCCGCTTTTGTTACTAACAAATGAGTCACTTATCTATTAACAAAAGTTATCTTAAACAAAATAGATGTTTGTGCAGCTGCACGTCTCGAGGATTTACTCGAGGCGTCAGCGCTTATTTATATTTGATAAAATATAGAAAAATAACTTTATCAATTATTACTCATATCCTTAACGTTCGAATATCTTAAATAATATTATTCTATTATTATATTATATTATTTTATATAATTAATTAAATACCATGGAAATTACTTGGTTATCGATATTCGATATAGTTAGTTAGATTTCAGGTCGGTAATTAGAGAAGTAAATGCCCACGTCATCTGACGTACAGGCTGGGACGTAACAATAGTAAAATTTACAATTGCTACAGTAAATTGTGATATCCTCGTAAATTTTATTATGACCATAGTAAATTTTGCACGTGTTCATTTCAATTTCTGCAGGTGGTCAGGATGGTCTGGCTTTAATATGACATTATAGCAATTTAAACAACAATAATTTCTCCGTGCATATGAAATAGATTCTGTTATAAAATCTCTATCAAGAACCATCCTAACGTTTATTAAAAGTACTAGGCAAAAAGCTATATTTATAAAAATAGTGTAATATTGCATAAAAATAAATATATTTAATGCTCTACGGACCAAAAAACAAGTAAAGATAAAAAGTATGATTAATTTAAATAATAAAATTAATAAATAATAAATTATTTTACTGTCCTTTCAACATATAGTTGCACTATTTATTGTTATGATATGAGCATTGTAATATTTAATAGTTATCTTCCAGTGATCGGTAAAATGGGTATTTTATCGATCACCTCTTCACCCAAACCGAAACTGTACTGGCTAGGGTTTCTCTGTGGTTTCCTTAGTCACTGCACCTATATTGCACAAAGGAGGTAGTAGGACATCACCGTGATGATGCAGTACAGTGTAATATGCACTAGTCGGGCCACAGCCGCACAATGAAGGCAGAAGGAGAAGTAAAAGCAGTTTGCGATATAAAGGCAAAAGTGTAAAAGGCCGAAAAGGCCATACACTGCAACAATTCATAAATTTAAAATTTATCATTTTTTTGCTACCGATTATGAGAAAAAAAAAAAACGAAAAATAGTTACGGAAATGCATAATAGGATACTTTTATTCTCTCTCTTTCTAATTTCTAACGATCAATAGTGTTACATGTTTATGCTGCTGTTTTAATGTATTTTCATTTCTTCTTTCATGTGACTGTGACCTAGACACTCCGTTATAACTTTCAAAGGTATTGATCCGCAGAAAAAAAGCAAACCTCATATTTTTACAATAACAGGAATAATGTTTATGCAAAAAATTAAATGCTAGAAAATTTATAACAATATCATTTATACCATATAGAATTAAGAGAAGTAATTGAAAATCTTATTTTTCAATTATTTATTATTTTTGTTATTTTTATTTATTAATCTTGTTGCAAACATAAAAAACTTAGACGTGATTTGAAACCCTGACTAAAAACTACGATAGAATTTGATTGAACCCGATTGTAATTTTGGAATCTAATTCAATCGGAAAAAAATTTTTTTAACTTTTCGATTGAATCTGGTTAATTCCGATTGAGTTTTAATAAGTTGCAATCAAAGTTTTTAGTCAGGGAAACTGAAAAACTATATATATTATTATATAATTACAACTATGTTCACTAGAATAATTTTGAAATACTTATAATATATGTAATGTTGAATTGCATAATTATTATTGTAAAAATCGCATCTAATGGTGAAGCTTTTGCTCAATACTTACAAAATATAACAGTCGACTGTTAATAAATAATTTAATTTGAATAAAAAACGATAAATTTGTTGAATACAAAGAAATCTTCACAATCAAATTTATTGAGCCAAGCGCCACTGTTTTTGTTAATACACTGAAAAAAAAATATTGCTGTAATAGCAATACCAAAATTTTTAATATTTGGATGTTAAAGTTTGGGAAACAGGACTAAGTGCTTGGAAATTCCCAAGTGTACCCTGGCAATATAAAAAATCGGCTTAAAATATATTTATAATCGGTTCCTTAAAATAAGAAATTTTAGAGTGATAAAAATTAGAAATGTTATAAAATATATAACTTAATAGGATTAAAAATATTTCCTAGAGTAGTAAATTATTATTTTTTCTTAACCATAATAAATTTTGTTTGCAAGAATAAAACTAAAAATACGTAAATGAATTAATATATAAATAATGTTTTAAAATAAATTATATGAATAAGATTGCGACGAAACAGTTAAGTTATAGTAACCATCTAAACTTTGGAAAATTGTAGATTGTTAATATAGCAATACTTTATTTGCGTAAAGGCTAGATTGCTATTATCCCTATTTAATGTTTCATTAAATCAACTATCTATATAGATGGTTACTACGGCAATACGTATTGCTATATTAATAATAGGGGTGAGGGGGCACCTTTGAACACTTTTTACTGATTTATTAATTACTTTTAATGTGATAAAATATATAAAATCTTTTATGCCTTAATCAATACATTGGTCATTTATCTTTCATAATACACCTTCGTTAATTAAAAAAAAGTGCTTAATCGAAATTATATTATTAATTTAAAAAAAGGTCATTTTGTTCAAAGGAGCCCCCCTTATGGGGCACCTTTGAACAGGCCTGGGGCAGGTTTGAACAATCTATAAGACTACTTCATAAATTATTATTATTACATTCACAGCTTTTATTATCATTCTTATTTTTCATAGTTAAGTCTTACATTTATTAATTTAGTTAAAATTTATAAAATTTTTGAGATAATAATAAGTTAACAAAGTTATTATATAATTATTAAATCTTTAACATTAATAACTTTACTTAAATGTAATTTAATAAATCTAGCTCACGAGATTTATTTTATAACGTTAAACGTTACAGTGAGCTTGCAGTAAATTTACAGTAAATTCACAGTGAATTGACAGTGAACTTACGGTAAATTCACAGTAAATTTACAGTGGACTAACAGTAAATTCACAGTGAAAATACATGGAAAAAAAATGTAGTAAATTTCACAAAAAAATATGAAAATAATTTTACTATATCCATTTCAGTAAATTTTACTATATTAGAATGGAAACAAATCAAATTAAATTTTTAATAACTTTTAACTTTTTATCATTAGTGCTATCATTTTGATTATTATTGTTATTTATGTCATCTGTATTGGTGTTCGTATCGATTTTTATTTTTAAAAATCAGTAAAATTTAATTTACAGATTATATAATCGTGTTAGCAAAAAATACATTACGTATAATAATTTTTAATATCTTTTTATGTAATAATTGCCAACCAGTAAATTTTACTAAAGGTTTTGCAATAATTAAAATACAGAATGTATTTACTGACATCTGTTATTAAATTTTACTACAATATTGTAATTTTGACTATATTTTTTTCTCCATGTACAGTAAATTGGCAGTGAATTTTTGGTAAATTCATAGTAAATATACAGTAAATTAGCAGTGAATTCACAGTGAATATACAGTGGATATACTGTAAATTTCTTACTATTTTACTCGTAAGCTTTGGAACTGAAAATAATAATAATAATTACGAAGTATGAATTACTTTATTATAATTTAGAATTATTTTGACATCTTATAAATTTTTTTTTAAAAAGGAAAGCTCCATAAATACACACAGTCGTTCAGACGTCACATGGGAAATTATATGAACAAATGTTCGGGGCCTCCTAACCTCGCGTTCTAATGAAAACTCGATTTTCGAATATCGAGGTAAAAAAAAGAAATTGTCACTATACCACTCTAAAACTACGATTTGACGACTGTGGTGTCAAATCATCATAAAACTATAGTCAAATCACCATTAATTTACCAAGGAATCGTAGTGAAATCACCATTAATTTACTGTGAAATCGTGGTGAAATCACCATTAATTTACCATGGAATCATGGTGAAATCACCATTAATTTACTGTAGAATAATGGTGAAATCACCATTAATTTACTCTAAACTCGCAGTGAAATCACAGTGAAATCACGACTAAATCACAATAACAAAATGGCACAAAATGACTGTGAATTCACGATGAAATCACGGTGAAAGTGAATTCACTGTGATTTCACTGTGATTTTACAGTGATTCCAAGTCCGCGAGGGATCCAAAGCGACAGCATATTTGCAAGCTAAAATTCTCGTTTGTTTATATGTTAAACCATAGTTCATTTTAGAACTTTGTAGTAAATATGATTCCAACATTTTTTCTTCAATATTCGTAAATATTTGTCTTGTTGAACAATTAGAAGAGTACTCATCACTTCTTAGTTTTTTATTTTCGCGATATTTCTTTATGCGATAGAATAAGGTACCAACTGTAATAACCATGATTAACCTTGAAATTAAAAAATTATTCAATAACCATGTATTACAGATTATACATTTTTTTGATAAATAATTTAAAAGAAAAGAAAACTTAGATGAATTATAATTACTTTGATTTTTAAGTGTTCAAACGTGCCCTCCGTTTTTTGTTCAAAGCTGCCCCAATAGCATACTTAACATAAATAATTTATTTAAACTAATTAAAAATCAACAATATTGAAATCATTTATTTTAATTAGATAGTGGAAGATATGAAGATTAAATGACACTTTACAAATTTATGACTACATTATTATTTGAACTATGAGATGCTTACGTTCAAAAAATAAATATTTTAGAATTCCAGCGTAAATTCGACTAGTAATTGTAGGTTAGGTTTAACGTGAAAAATAAAACAGCTGTTGATAAATACTAGTTGGCAACTGTGCTACCACCTTAAATTTAAAATTCGCGGTTGGATAAATGTTTTTTTCTGTTTTAATAAACGATGTTCAAAGCTGCCCCCCTCTCCCCTACACATATCATGAAAAGTATCGATGCTATGTAAAAAAAGTTAAACAATAGACTTGCAGTAAAATTTTATCATGCATTTATGCAACTAGTAATATAACGAAAACTTATACAAAGTTTTAGTAATATTCGAACCACTTTTGCAGCTTCAAGGTCATGCTCATATGCAAAAAAAAGTCATGACAGTGCGTCGAGCTAAAAGCTAAAGCATGTAACGATACTGATCTTTCTTTCTGTATAAATGTTAAATGAAATCAATTATCGAATACTTAATTATAATTTTTTATGAATAATATTATGTAAATATAGGGGAGACCGGGGTGCTAAGGCTCCCTGGGGCACGGCTTCCTCCCTTAAAAATTTGGTAAAATTTTTTTTTTTTCGTTTTTGGTCAAATCATGATACTTTGATGTTTTAAAGATACTTTAGGCTGATCTGCGATATCCGGGGCCTAATGGACTACCTGAAAAAAAATTTGCTCCAGAAAATTTTTTCTTTCTTAATTAAAATGAATTTGAAAAATTTATTAATGACAGCTCTTTTAGGTCAATAGATTATATTGTGGTTAAAATCAAAAAATAAAAATTTCAATAAAACTGGTTACATCAGCTAAATAATTTTTTTTTTTCAATAAATTTGAAGTCCATGGGATTATAAAGGTACGAAAATAGTCTATTTGTGTTTAAAATATTTTTTTTCAATGAAAAAAAAAGTAAAAAAAATTTTTTAAGGCTTTTTTTGGAGAGGGGCCGTCGTGCACCCGAAAAAAAAAATTTTTTTTGAGTTTTGGTAAAATCTTAATGGATTTGCTTAAGAAAGGACCAAATTAGGTTGACCTATAGATTAAAAGCCATAAAAAATAATTACCGGCTTAAGGGGGCCGTCGTGCCCCGGTCTCCCCTACTACGGTAAACTAGGCTTGAGAACGAATCCACGGTCGACAGGAACACTTGTACTCGCACAACGAATGCTCAATCAGACCTGCACGACTCAACTATCACCAAACTCAGAGCTTTTCGCTAAAAACTTTTTTGTCAAAATATTCAAAGAAGGATAACCGTCTCATATTATCTTACTATCTTGTCCTCTGTGTCTTACTATACACATCCTGTGATCGTGGCTACGTTTGGTGAACAAATTTCACAGCGAGCCTAAGCCTCCCGCAAGAACCATATTCTGCTTAAGTTGTTAGCAACTACACGGGAAAAAAGGCCAGTCGACCGCTGAAATGGAAGGTAGATTTTTCAATTAATCTATATAAAAAGTTTCATACATACGTATCTTGTGATATATCTTAGTGTATAGTCATGATATGATATTGGGCTCGTTTTCTAAGAGTAAGAGTAAAAAAGGAGAGGGATTATTTTTGATAGAGAACTTCAGATAATTGATTTGACATAACATTATATAGGTAATGTACAAAACTAATCTTCATATAAATAAAGTATTGAAAATTTAATTAGTTTGAGATCATAATTGTAATCGCTGTTACCATGACAAGACCAGTTATAATTATAGGACGTACAGGTACGATTGAAGCATCATAAATAATAAAAGTAATACTCTTAAAATATAAAGTAGATGTGAAATTTACAGGTTATTTTGTTCACAATTAAATACACGTGACAAAATTGTATTATAATAGGAAATGCGTAAGTTATGTGGAAAAACCATATTTTCAACATTTTTGGATTCCATTAAAATTTTCAAGGCTATCAAATTATTGGAAGAAATGGTCAAAACGTAAAGTTTAAGGTCGTGAATTAAAGCTTATTAAATAAGCTTTCTGATACTCTATACAGAAATTGTCTATGAGTTTTAGTTTTAAAATTATATGAACTTGGAAGTGGATAAAAACTGATTTTTTCGAAAAATCGTGGAAATTTCGAACAGCCATAACTTCTAAACTAATCGACCGATTACGCCCATCTTCAAACTTAACCGCGATAATCGCCCATATAATAAGTGTATAAAATTTCATTAAGATGAGATAAATATTGTAGGCGCAATCGTGTCCTCAAAACTTGGTTCTATTATATAGGTTGTGACAAAATTCCCCGTAAAATCGACCATGAGGACAAATAGAATAGTTAGATTTTTAAAAAAATCTACCTAAAAAGAGTTTCGCCTTCATAACAAAAGGCAAGATAACGAAAAATGTTGTTATAGTGACAAACATGATTAGCTTACGGTAAAAAATCAATTTGTTATAATAACAAATGGAATTGTGTCGTAATTAAGAATTCGATTCGTTATAAAAAGACATGCAGGCATTCAAAGCTGCTATTTTGTTACCCTAAGTAATCTTAGCTTGTGAGTACCAAAATTTTGACAATCTTATAAATTTACTTTGTTATTTTAACAAATCACTTTTTTTTTACTGTAACATAACAGTTTTGTTGCAGTTACTAACCATTGCTAGGTGCAACAGACAATTTTCTAACGTTACAAAAACATTGTAATCATAACGAATGTTTCGTTATCCGTATATTAAGGCAGAAATTTGTTACCGTAAGTAATCTTACTTTGTGGTTACAAAAAAATTTTTTTTTAGTTTTTTTGAAATTTCTCAAAAACGAAATGATAAATCTACTTTAAAATTTGATCAGTTCTAGAAATCAATAAAACACGTCGATTGCCACCTCAACCGTTGCAATCGGTGAATTCGTTCGAGAGATATCGTTGGAGAAAAAATGGTAAAAAACGTTATTTTAAAAAACAAAGGTATACAAAAGTATTTTCGAGCTCAAAAAGCTCGCAAATGTATTCTCGAAAACTGCGGGAAGTTTTGAGGCTGGCCCGCAGGGTCAACTGTCAGACCGATTTTTTTTTTTAAATTCCACCGAGTATAATTTTGTAGGAAATTAAACTACAAAAAAGTGACGAAGCATTATGTATGTCAAACGAACTGGGAAAAAGTTACGGGGCTTCAAAGATCGATAAAAATTTTATTTCCTCAGTGTTAAATTTTTTTTTATTATTTTTTATTTTTATTCTATCAAAAAAATTTTTTTTCAAATTTTGACCAGCATAGTCTTGTAGGAAATTTAATTTCCTACAAAAAGTATTTGATATCATATATACGTCAAATGAATGAGGAAAAAGTTACAGGGCTTTAAATGACAACGAAAAATGAAGTTCACTTTTCGTTGACTTTTAAGTTCAAAAAACAAATATTTTTAAATTTCATTTTTCGTTGTCGTTTAAAGCCCTGTAACTTTTTCCTCATTCATTTGACGTATATTGGACCAAGACTTGGGCTGCTAGTATTGGCCCCAGATTCGGCCAATCCTCGACTATCGAGCCTTGGTTTGTTAATTGCGGCCTACGAGTCAATTTTCTATTAAATTCATTCGAGTTCGCTAATAATTATATTTTTATTTAAGTTCAAATAACTTTAAGCAGTAAATACCATGATTTTATATTATTTTAAAATTTCACATGTCATATAATTATAAGACAGCTAAATAACAAATGGTACTTAAAAACCTCCAGATCTTATGAAAAGCCTCACAGCCTAGTGGATACGAGACTTGCCTAGCAGCCATGAAGGACCAGGTTCGAAACCCAGCAAATGCAAAAAGAATTATTCCCATCGGTTTACTCGATTTCTCTATGTCCAAATTTACCTCCATATCTTACCATTATCCACATGATTACCGATATAATTTTTTTTTTTTTCAATTTATTTCTAAAAAGTTTATATAGCTGCTTTATTATTAATCCAAAGCCTTGGTACAATACTGGCATTCGATATTGGGACAATACTTAGATGCAGCCTTGGCACAATACTGGTACTCGATATTGGACCAGGATAGAGTGTTTCAGGCAAATAAATCCCATACTTGAATGGATCCAATTCATATTTATTTGAAACAAATATATGGTTCATTTCAATAAAATAGTGATTTGTTTATAGTTAACAAATCTTCATGTGATATTTTTTTTCAACCAAGATTTGTTAACTATAAAGAAATATATATTTGACTGAAATAAATGATTTTGTTCACTCAAATAGATCTATTTATTTTGCTCAAATAAATCAATTTATTTGGCTTAAATAAATTGTTCTCTCAGTGCGATACTTAAACGAGCTTGGGCCAGGCTTGAATTTCTAGCTTGGCCCAGAAATTGCAAGTATTGGGCCAAGCCTCAGCTAAGTCTGGGCCCGTCGTCATTTCAGGGTGTATTACTTTGTGAAAAATAAGTTGTAGGAAGTGAAATGATTTACATAAAAGACTATCGGATTATAATCTTACATAAAAGAATATCACATTCTAAGATTAGTCTGATAGTTTCGCCGAAAAAGACAAATTATACTAAAATTTACTATGAATCCAACTTTGACCTCGAATAACTTTCGAGAAATTAAATTTATTGAAAAATTATATAAGACTTTTTTTGTAGAGCGTTCAATTTTCAACACGAGTATTCATTGATTTTTCTGATACACTAATTCCCTGGTGAGCGATAAAATTCTGAGCTGTAAAAAAAATTTTTCCTATGTTATTTGAATCGGAAATCTAAAAATGCGATAGGCTACCTCTAAAATTTGAATTTAACCTTTTGTTACTCGTGCTATGAGCGTGACACCGCCTTTTTGACTAAAATTGCAATACAAGTTACTGTATGGGTATTTGTGACTTTAAACTCAAACAATTCTCTCTTTCAAATCTATATTGTTGTTAAATAAGTGTATAATTAATAAATATACATTTTAAATATAAAAAAAGTATATTTATGTATAACAAGAATGTGAAAAAGCGGCACAGTGCTTATTGTGCGAGTTAAATCGTCGGTTTACTTTTTGTAACCACGAAAAAAAAAATTGATTAACGATTCGGAAGAAAGAAAACAATGTTTTTAACTTATGTTTGATATATTTTTCAACATATTTGTTAATGAAAAATAAAATGTGCTGCTACTTATCATATATAGAAATATATATATATATATATGTTTTTTATTGTCATTGAGATCAATTGTATTAAAAATGTATGAGCTTTAGCATTCAAAATTCATTTATTAATTTTTTAAACTGTCTTGTCGCGCTTACATTTACCACTTATTTAGAATTTATTATTTACTTCATTATTTATTTATTTACATAAATTATAAAAAAAATAAATTGGAAAAAATAGAGAGGGGATACAACTTTGGACGGACGACACTTGCGCAAGCGCATCAATTCATTGCATTCGAGAGAGGGGAGAGATTAGAACCGGCATATAGGCCCAATCCCCTCTATTCTTTCATTACTTTGCCGGTCGTCTACCGAGCAACAAGTATTGTAATAATTTAATCGACATTTACTATCAGCATTTTGCTATTTTAATTTGTGATCTCGTGATTTTAAATTGTGTGTTACATTTTTAAAACTATATATATTTTTTTTTCACTTAAAATTTATCTTTTTAGATTATAAAATGGAAGGATTTATTGAAATTTCGTCGAAGGCTCTCGAGAATCAAGATCTTTTAGATTTAAACACAGAATTATTTGAACAGTTAAATTTAATTTCTACCATTAGAATGTTAATTTTTATGTTTAAACTTAAATTTAATTATTGCCATATTTTTGAATATACTGACTTAAATGTAGTAACCCAGATAGCAAAATGACGTTTTGAGAAGTTCTGAATGAGTTCCTATTTATGATTTGGACGTCTCATCAACATCTTAAAGAAGTCTTTAAGAAGTTCTCAAGAAGTTGTAACGGGGTAAAATTTAATTTATCATCAAGGAAAATCGTGATTTTCCATGGCTAGTCAGTTACCCGAGCCGTAACCCCGAATGCCCGAATACCCGTTAGAGTTTTTCGAAGTGTCGCCAGGTGCGCTAATTGAAGAAGCTCGGATTTCTATCCCAAAATTAATCAAGTGGGGAGGCCATTTTCCGGAAGTTACCGAAAATGTCCGAGCTAAAAATATATAATCACAGGATGGTAGCAAAATCGAGGAGAGTCGGTCGAGCCGACAAGTTGAACGGACGCCCATCTGCCGTGAGCCTTATCCAGAAGACTGGAAACCAAGGAAAGACCAAGGGAAGCTAGATAGACGCCAAGGGTATCATCCGGTAAATAAGTGTAAAATTTAGTGTTAACATCGTAGTGCTGTGCGTAAATAAATTCTCGGCAGGTAAGCCAGAATTAATAAATCAATTAATATCGAGTCTAAAATCATCAAAAGTGTTAACAACTTAGTGTCTTCAATAGAGTAAATTCTAGCTTGGCGGGAAAGCGAGAATTTATTATAAATAAATTAATTAATTATTTCGAAAAATTAATTCTCGGCAGGAGAGCCAGAATTAACTATTAAATTAATTGTTAATTTAATTTCCATAAAATTTGATTCTCGGAGGGAATCCAGAATTAATTATTAATTTAATTCAGTATAATAAGAAATTAGCAATTAATTATAAATTATGAGAAAACTTTATTGAAATAATTGGTCAAGTAGAACTTATGAAAATTGAATTTCGATAAGAAATGCGTGAGTCAACTGCGAAGGAGTCCAAAGTCCCATCATCGGCTTCACGTAAGTTTTCGCAGTATAAATAAATCCAAAGAAAAGTTTACGTGAAATGAAAACGTGTCGATAATTTAACGTATAAAATTGAAATATGATTTCATTGTGGAAAATTTATAATAAATAAATATAGTGAATTGAGATCAAGTAAAAAGAGTAGAAAAGGGTAATTCGGTATATCGTAAAACGTGTGTGTGTGTGTGTGTGTGAGTTATGTTTGGTAAACAATTGAATAAATAAAAACGTGTGTGTGTGTGTGTGAGATAAAATAATTCCAGGGGAATTAAAATTTATAAATAGATCCAGGGGATCTGGCAAGTTGCCAATTTTATTATAAAGTCCAGGGGACTAAATAAGTATTATAATAAAGTCCAGGGGACTCATTCAATTAAGATCCAGGAAATCAGGCCGGTGGCCAATTTAATTATAAAAGTCCAGAGGACTAAATAATTTAAGATAATAAAGTCCAGGGGACTCATAGTTGTAAGAGTATAAAGTCCGGTGGACAGTTTAATTTTAATAAAAGTATAAGTGAAATAAAAGCCCGGTGGGTAAATTGTTATGTGATCATTAAAATTTTATAATTATTTTAGTGAAATATTGTCTATAATTAAATTTAATTCCTCATCCTTCCTCACTCTCGTAAAATTCGACGACCCTGATTTTCAAAATTTACATCTCCGGTTCTGGAAGGCTGAGTCTTATCTTCTAGTGGCGCCCTTATTAGGATCAATTGATAAAGGGGCCAAAACATAGCAAGGTTGAAAATTACCCTGTTACAAAGTCGAATGAGTGACCTAGCAAACTCAGTAAGACGTCTTTAAAAAGAATTCTCAAAGAACTCTTTTTTCTGATTTCGCGAATAAGACTTCAGTATGAATTTACCATGACGTCTTTAAGGAGCTCCTAATTTTGAATTCATAAAGAAGTTTAAAAAAAAATACATTTAGTCGTCACAAAACTGACGTCTTATTAATGGAGTCTTCAAGAACTTTTAATTAAGAGTTCTTAAAAATGACACCATTAAGAAGTTATTATAAGAATTCTTGAGGACGCCTTCAGAAAGACGTCGTAAAGCAACCATTCTGACTTGAATGCTGTCTAGGGAGTGATAGTTTAAAGTATTTTGTGAGTGAATTAAAAAATGTGAGAGTGCAATGTGGAATTATTGAGGAAATGATGAGTGAGGGTATTGTGACTAGTGTTACACGTGTGTTAGCATAAACAATCGGAAAATATTCAGACGATATTTTCGATCGTTAAAGAAGAGAATTGTTCACTATCAGATCCAGTCAAGATACGACATACTCCACATATGTCGAAATTAAAGAGTACAAGAAGATGTCAACCAGTGAAACGTTCAACGATCATCGGGAGCCCATCAAAATTTTCAACCACTCGAAGAAATTTTTAGTATCTTACGCTGAAAATTTCAAAGAGTTTCTTCAGTCATCGACGAGTGAAAAGCTGCGTTTTCTTTTTCAACGAGCCATAAATCTACCTATTAATTCGCTCACAGTAGGTAGCGGTAGTGAACTGACTGAGACATACAATAAGCTAAGATCCGTTTTTGAAGGACAAGTTCCAATGAGTATCGACCATCATCCGGAAGGGATTCATTTTTGTAAGAATTCATTTGCCAAAGCTGTGCTGCAGCAGGGAGAAAACTTGGTGTCTACAAAGCCTGAAATGACTTTTGGCTTAGCTGCAGTTACCGTAGATTTGTGCAATGATTTTCCAGACTTGAATGACCTTCTTTTGGCGCACTTGAGGATCAGCTGCCCTTATCTATGTCCAGTTCTGTTACACCAATTCGAAGGACAAACTTTTGAGGATTACAAGAGATCTTAGGGATATCGATATGTAAATGGAATCATTGAAAAGAAAGAATTTTATCTCAACAGAATCTCGGGGATCATCAAGTTACATGCGACCATTATCGTTGCGAGATTGAAGCGTAACAAAAATCGCTGCCATCCACATGGTCTGGAAAATGCTTGGCACTTTTTGAATGTTTTGATGAACTTCAAGCTTGTTCCAGAACATGTGGATGCCATAGTGACGGTGATCCATGACATTCTTCAAGTTTTTGGCTCGTCGATGATTGAGGATAATCCTTCGCAGCTAAAAGTTTTAATTAATAACATGAATGAAAATTATTTTCCAGAACTGAAAAACGGCGCAAGTGCAGGTCCCGTTGGTAGACTGGGTTTGATCATCGAACGTTTTCACAATCAAGGCCGTTTTCCGGAACCTAAAGGACAGTTGCCAATTGAGTTCTGGTAATTTTCAATAAAATTGAGTTTTTTTGTATTAATAAATTTTTTTGTATGTTACTATTAGAATTTTAATTTTTATTCGATATATGGGGTTGGGTATTTAATATTTTGCATGTTAGTAATAAAATGACAACGGCCTGCTTGGCCTTCAAAAATATTCGTTCTCAGGATGTCTCAAATTGATATTCATCCGATAAAGAAATAATTTTATTGGCAGACGACCAAATCAACGATCCAAATATTTATATTTTATCATATGACTTACGATAATCTACAGAAATAGTCTGCAACAATTCTTAATAAGATACTTGTTCCGACAATATTAGGTGAATGTTGTAGTTGCTCACGATATCGGGTTTTTTTTTTTTTTTTTATTGCTCTTGTCCGAATTCAGTACCTATGGAAAATCCAATTCCTAGTAAAAATGAATTGAGGTGCTAGCCAGTGCCACTCTAGCGTCGCCAGAATCGATGCTAACGGTAGATAAAAAACCTGGTGACCCTCGTTTATTTTAACTAGGAATGGTACTTATTAAAATTCGAAGCGATTCAAATTCTTGTTCGTTAAAGTTAAACCTTAAATTAAATGAGCACCACTGAATTCACTATACTGAAGCTAAACACCCAAAGTACCTTCATTGATTTCAAATAATAATTATATTTTTATGTGTCTAGTATGAAGTATCAAATTTTGTTTCAAGTCCCAATAGGATTTTCCAAAAATTGAAAATAATCCTCTTAATGTGTCTGGCTTTTGCTTATATCTGCTTATGGAAAGAAGTTTTCTTATTTTTTCCATTGTATTATTATATCATAACAATAATTAATATTTGATTTAGCCCGAATATTTTGAATATTTGTGTATTTCCTTAAATATTATCTAGTTTTATTAATTGCAGCTTAAGTAGTTTTTCTACCTGATCTGCCCCTAGACTCTGCTCGAGCGCCATACCCTTAAGTTGGGTCCTATTCCTTAACATTCTTTCCATTAATTACTCACTCTCAGAGTTGCAAAATTTTTAATGGATAATGCAAATATTTTTTCAATTATTCATTAAATATAATATTTAATTCAATCATATTTCGAATAACAATTAAATAATTATAGCATATACATACATTTACAATTAACAATAATACTTAATTTCAATTAATATTTAATGAGCTATCAAAAATAATGGTAATTCAATTTAGATTGAATAAATTATTAGAAATCTTAATTCAATGGGAATTGAATTATTTAAATTAATGCGTAATAAACAAATAATTTATCTAATTGGATTGAAATATTTCAATTACAGATACTTATCGTTTCATCAACATTTTTAGAAATCGATTTAAGATATAAGAAAAATATGGTGCTGATAAAAATCGGCTATAAATTAAATCGAGGAATTCATGTCATAATAATATGAATCCTTGAGTATATGTATTTTTTCCCTATAAAATAATTTTTTTAATTTTAAAAATGTCACCCTATTTTGTCCCAAGTTGCTCTGCTAAAGCTTTTGTATATGGGGTATATGATGTTTGACATTATTCGATATTAACCCTTTAAGGTTCTGGAAGCGCAATGAATCTCAGTGTGAGCGAAACGGGGAAAGCGCCAATCATAACGCAGTATTTCCTTGTGTAAGTGAGTTATGATTGTGTTAGTCTAACCATGAGGTTCCCTCTCTCTCTCTTATTTAGTTCCACGCACGTGTCGTGCCAGTGCCGCATAGCTAACTTGTTTATAATATACATGACAACTTTTCTGTCCCCCTTCGCTGGTTACACAAATTACGGCACTGGCGTCCATCGCCGAAGCGCTTCCTTCTCTATCCAGCTTTTAAATCAAAATTGTGGTGGGGTTTCAAGGCCGAACATTATAGGATTAAATACAAAATAGTATAGTTATAAAGTAAACATTAAAAAATAATCAATTATAATTTGTTTATCAATCTTTTCAATTTAATTATAATTATTTATTGAGAAAAATAACCCTGAAAAACATATGTCTAATAAATTAAAATAATAAATATTACTGGTTAAAACTGTAAGATTCACATGCCACCAAAGTATTTGTTGCTATTCAAGTGAGATTATTTGAAGAAAAAAAAATAAATATCACTAGACAAAACTATAATCTTTAATGAGTATCAAGTAATACTCCAAGGAAATGTACAAAAAATTACAGTATGAGATAGTAACTTGAATACATTGTGAGACTGAAATATTTCAAATTTAAGATGTAAAACTTACTGCGCAGCGCCAGACTGTAATTTTTATAGTTTCGTTTGCGAAGCGCTGCGTTGCTATTTGAAAATCTAATAGATACTCAAAAGAAAGTCAATTATTCCTGCTTTCTTTTTTCCGTGTACTTAAAAGGATAACCAGTTAATTGAAAGTAAATTGAGATACGATAGATCTAGTCACCAAGTCATAGAGTTGACATCAATTTTAGGTCAGAATTAATCTATCTTATTTCAATTAACTCTTAATTTAATGATTAACTGTTGAGTTATACTATCGATGACTAATTTTATTTAACATACATACAAAAAAAAGATCAGTATCGTTACATGTTTTAGCTTTTAGCTCGACGCATCGCCATTTCTTCTTTTTGCATATAAACGTGACCTAGAAGCTGGAAAATTGATTCGAATATTATTGATCCCTTTACAATAGAAACTTTGTATAAGTAATATTATAATAGAATCATATCAACAATATTTCTAATAAATTTTTATATGTACCTTTATAGCCATTTTGATCCGCAGTATATTGTCGTCAACGTTCTGAGAAAGTTGGCAACAACTTGTGGTCAACAGTTAAAAAGGCTGAAGTTAGCTTGATCTTAACTGCAACTAATTGACACAAACTTTCTAACCGGAAAATCTTGATGTTAGGGAGGATTCACATTTTAAGTATTTCCTGATAGCGAGACTCTGGTCAGACGGTTGGTGTCAATTAGTTGCAATCAAATTTACGATAACTTCAAACTATGTAACTGTTGACTACAAGTCGTCGTCAACTTCCCCACAAAATTTCCGACAATCGACTGTGGTAGCGTGCCGCTAATTTGCTAGGAAAAATTGAAGGCAACTTTACGTCAACAAATGGCTGATATTGGCCTTCGGACCGTGTATGTAACCCTACGACTCGTGCTGAAAACATTGCCCTCACCTCATAAAGATTATCTTAGTATCCTAACTATGCAATATACTATTATTCTCTCTCTTTTTAATTTTTAGTTAAATCTATTATTATGCCTGCAGGTTAATTATTTACCTTCGAAACGCAATTATAATTAATAGTTATTGATATATTGCATTGTAAGCCAAATAATAATATTCAAATATGACAAGATAATATTCGTACTATATATTGATATCTACGAGATCACTGTGTACTTAAAAAAATATAATAAAATATACCGAGTGACGGATTTTCTCGATCGCGAAAAATAATAATATGCATAACAGTAATTTATCCAATTGTGTATTCCTTAAATCACAAGTCAAACTTATCGATTAATTCATTAAATAAATTTAATAGAAATATACATGTTATAATTTTTAAGTTCATTATCTCATTTTTCTCGGCTGTGTTTGACAATTGTACGATTAATATGAATTAAGCAATAAATTACCTAAACGAATAAGAAAAAAATCTTTTTGTCAGATTTTATTATCCTGAAATTGTGTAAAATCTCTACACTGTAAAAAATTTTGTATATTTTAAATCCTATCGGAGTTTGATTTACTTCAAAGGACAGTTTATTTAAGAATAAATAGTATGGATCGGAGTGGATGCGAATTAAAATGAAATTCCCATTACTCCGAAATCACTTCGCTGAAAAAAAATTCTATTCAATCCGTATATGGAGTATTTTTTTTTAAACCCTGAACAATAACAAGATTTCAAATTATATTATTTTGAATGCTTTAAAATCGACACCTGCTTAATTCATTCGTAAATTAATGCTTTATAATTAAATTTACTCACCGTTAAATTGCCAGTATAATTATAATTTTTTATGAATAATATTATATAACATATATAATACGATCAATAGTGTTACATGCTTGTACTTATGTTTTAACGCATTTCCATCTCTTCTTTTATGTGACTGTGACCTAGACCCTCCGTTATAATTTTTAAAGGTATCGATCAGCAGAAAAAAACAAACCTCACATTTTTACAATAACAGAAAAAATGTTTATGAACAAAATGAAACGCTGCAAAAATTTACAACAATAATATTCATAACGTAAGGTTAGGAAAGTAATTAAAAAATTTATTTTTCGATTATTCGTTATTTTTATTAATTAATTATGATATTCCAAATTTCATATATTTTTCAATAACAAATTTGAATATATTTTAAGTAAACATCAAACGTCAGACATAACTTATTTACTAAAATTCATTACTTGAATCAATAAATTACTTGAAAGAATGGTCAAAACTTACACAATTTAATTTAATCATATGGTGTCTCACTAAAACATTTATTTCTTTGTGATAAAATACAAATAACTCTTACTATTACCAATGATCCTGAAGTTGAAAGACAATTAAGAGTTTTCGACTTTTTTTTTGTTTCTTAGTTAATCAATTAAACAAAAATAACTAAAAATATTCACGTGTAGACAATTAAAAAAGCTATCAGTGAAATGTTTCGAAAATTTTTTTTTTTTTTTATAATTTATCGTTTCTAAGAAAATCCAAAAATTACTTGACGTCGGCTAACTTTAGGATCTTTTAACATCGAAAATTCAGATAAAATGGAAAAACATTCAAACGTGATTTAAACCCCTGATGAAAACCTGCTAGGGAATCTGATTGAAACTCTCGCGGATTAAATCAGTCTATCCAAGTGCATTTGGAACGGTTCCACTTAATGGATCGAATTTCAGTCAGATTCAATTAAAGTTTATTGTCAGGGAAACTGAAAAAAAAGAAAATATCTATATATATATATATATATATATATATATGTATTAGAGTGGCCCAAAGAAACGGACTATTTTTTTTTTCCAATCTCGCATGAAAATTTGTCGGTTTACGATGTTCTAAGAAGCCTCTCCAAAAATCAGCTCGATAAAAAATTTTTCAAGAGGTCACTCACGAATTCTGAAAATATCAAAAATGATTGAAATTCGGATTTTTTTTTCTAAATTTTTCTTTCTCGTGGTAGCATTAGTTTATATCCGTAAAATCATGAGTACGCTGTACTTATATTAATATGTATATATATATATATATATATAATTATGTAATTGTAACTATGATCATTCGAATTACATTTATTATTTTGAAATACTTAGAATATACGTAGTGGTGACTTGCATAATTATCATTGTAACAAAAGCAGACAATGGTCTTTTTAATTTAACTAGCGTACATGTTTCGCGCGCAAGCGCGCGCGTGTCGTTTTTCATAGATTTTTTTGAATGTATATTTTCGGGTCGTTTGTATATATTTTTTTGTTTTCGATCAATCACGTTACGAATAGTTTGGCTTCACATATATTTTATCTAAATTTTATTATAATACTGAGAAAAAAAAACTTTTTTCAAGTATGTTAATGGTTGTATCCTACCGAGTAAATATTTGTTTAATCTTAGTAAAAATGTACTCCGATCAAGTATATTTTCTTAAGATAAGTATCGAAATTATTAAATCAAGAAAACATTACTCGGTTAAAGTACATATTATTAAGATTACTATGATTAAGAATATTATTTGGTTGTATAGTACCGAATAAATATTTTTTCAAATGAAGTATGTATACTTGGAAAAAGTTTTTTTTCGTTTTCAGTGAAGGATACTCACAACATATATTAGTCGATTATTAATAAATAATTTACTTTGAATGAAAAACATTAAATTCATTGAATACGAGGAAATCTTCACATTCAAATTTATTGTGCCAAGCGCAACTGTTTTTGTTAATAGGCTTAAGTTTTCGATACTATCGAATTTTTATTTCTATCGCCTTTGACGGCGATAATATGCGACAATATGTTCAACACCAAATATAATGACTGCCAAAAGCTGAAAAAATGCCATAAATAAATATAAATTTGTCAAATCGTCAGCGTCAATTATTTGATAATCGAAAATTTTATCTCTTTTTCTCTGAATTTTTATTTTGGCCCATGCATTTCGTGTTCGTATTGGTTGCCAATCTTGTGTGCCACCTGAGTCTTGTACGTATAATAATCCCTCATAAAATCGTTTTCCCAAGACCCAATCTTTACGAGTATGAAAGAAACAATATTCTTTTATCACAAACCTTTTGGACACATGAAAATGTTTGCTTACAGCTCCATATACGATCAGAAAATGATCATATATACACGCAACATTATGTTTGGAAATGAGTTCTAAACATTGATTTGCGGTAAATGAGGCTGGCTTGGGATGTAAATACTCCATTTCCTCGAAAGTTTTCCACGATCCTTCTTTCAATATACTATTATGGATCGATTTGATATAAAGTACGTGGTACTTTTGATCATACAAGTCTTCTAGAGTCTCTACGTTCTGAGATGGTGGGTGAGATAATACGGCAAATAATTGTCCCTCAAGCGCTGGACTAAATATGAAAACGAACAAAAAAGCAGTAAAGAAGGTTAATTTCATGGCGAGTCGGTCAAGAGGTGCATCCATCCCCATACTCATCAACAGCTTCAGGACATCCAGAACAGCTAATCTGACCTGATACCCATTGTGCAATATAATCAAGACAGTGATTAGAAAAAGAATAATGATTATGCCTATAGCACCATTCATATCAAACACATTTTCAATTTCGTAAAATACTGGTTGAAAACTTCGCTTTTGTGTTACTATGACATGAGGTATTTCAAATGCCACAGGCACTGTGTCTCCATGGATAACATAATCGCTATAATATACTGCACTAATGTCAAGCCCATTCTCTAGTGAAACAGCAACTGAAAGTGGATCATCTTTGTACTCAAACACTTGTAGAGTCATGTTTAAAAATGAAAACAGAGACCGGAAGTATCTCGGCACGAATTCATTTCTCATTGTGGCAACTTTAACAGGATAACCATCGAGAACTTTAGTTTTATCGAAAGTAAGACTCTCACATATATTATGATCTGCATAAAAGGAATTCATGATCTATTAATCAGAAAATAATACCAATAATAATAACAAAAAGTATTTACCATTCGTAAACGATTGTTTGTAGAAGTTCACTGAGCGACCACGTTCAAAAATCCCACTTTTATTCATGGCAATCCAAGGATGGGGAGCTCGTTCTGTGAAAGGATTATAAGTATAGAGAGTGGTTTCAGCACCGTTACTAGAACACACCACGACACATGATAACAGTTTGTACCACCATAGTACTCCCAAAAATTTAGTAAAATCCTTTTCACATAATTCTACAGATTCGACTATCACGAAAAACGCTGATTGAATACTCCAGAAGGGTGAAAATATCAACTTGTGAATAAGAGCCTTCAATTCCATATGATTCGTCACTGATAGAATATACATGGGATGGGTTGGATAGTACAGTTGAATGTTTTTTGATATGAATTTATCGTTGATGATGATGACCGGTGACTTTATTGCATCGTCAAAATTCTTGTGAAATGTCATTGCCAAGTTTTCAGTGATGACTATTGGATTTGATGTATTTGCATAACAAAGTTTAAAAAGTTGAGCCTGTTAGAAAACAAACAAAACGTTTCTTATTATTATTACGACCCATGAAAAAACATGTGATGATGATAATTAAATTATCAACAATATCAAATTAAATAAAAATTAAGCTACCATATTTGTGTGAGTGATTGGAATATCTGTTACTGGTAAATTGAAGTTTTTCAAATCATAACAAGAAACACTTGCGAACCATACAATCAAAACAATATTTCTCATTGATATCATTATCATAAATAAATTTATCAAACTTTTGAAGCAATAAAAATGATTTTTAAATTATATAATGATTTGAATTTAGTGATAATATCTGAATAAAGAAAGTAGCCGATATTTCTAAGACAGACTTCTAATCACATTTATCGAAAAATTAACAGAGATTAATTTTATTAAATAGTGATGACTATATTCGACGGTCTTTTTTGAATGAATAGCTTCTTAACGTTGGGATGGAATATATATACTGTTGAAATTGTGAGTTGCGCAAATAAAATATTTGCATAGTTCCTCACTCTCACGAAAGAATTATTTGAGTAGAAGGGACTAATGAGCAAAACTATTGGCTAATATGTGGTGACGTGATAAAGGATGAAAAGCGTGCGCACATTAATCGATCAATTCTGTTAAGCATTTTTGCTTTATTTTGTGATTGCCATTTCTTCTCCTATGCAAATGTAGATCTCAAGCTTCATAATTACATGAAATGATATTGATTTATAAAAAAAAAAAACTATCTTGCAAACCGTATATCTGAACTGCAAGTGTATTTTTGCCATGATCGAGAGAAATATAATTTTATTATTAAATTCGGAGAAAACCATAATAACAATATATTCAATTTGAACCAATGAGACTGTCCCACTACTTTTAGACGAACTAAAAATTTACTGTCCCAAATGAAAACGCATTAATATTTTTAATTTATTGTAAGTTATCTGAATGAAAACTTTTCACCAATTTTTTAAAATGTAGTGAAATCTAAATTTACAATAAAACTTCTTAATACGACAATTTATAGATAAATTGAGAAAAATATAGATAGCCCGAACTGGGAGTCGAACCCAGACTATGTCGGCATCACGCCGAGTGCCTCTTTTATATTCCGTTCAATTTTATCTATAACTTATTAAGCCGCACCGTCCATCGTACATATATCATGAAAAGTATCGATGCTATGTAAAAAAAGTTAAACAATAGACTTGCAGTAAAATTTTCTCATGGATTTATGCAACTGGTAATATAACGAAAACTTATACAAAGTTTCAGTTACAAAGGGATCAATAATATTCGAACGACTTTTCCAGCTTCAAGGTCATGCTCATATGCAAAAAGAAGTCATGGCAATGTGTCGAGCTAAAAGCTAAAGCATGTAACGATACTGATCTTTCTTTCTGTATAAATGTTAAATAAAATTAATCATCGAATATATAATTATAATTTTTTATAAATAATATTATGTAAATATAGTTATGATATGTAATACGATGAATAGTGTTGCATGATTGTACTTTTGTTGCAACGAATTTCCATTTCTTCTTTCATGTGACTGTGTCCTAGACCCTTTATTGTAACATTCGAATGTATCGATCAGCAGAAAAAAACAAACCTCACATTTTTACAACAATAGAAAAAATGATTAGATAAAATTTCAAGTGATGAAAAAACTTATAACAATAACATTTATATCATAAGGTTAGAAAAGTGATCAAAAAATTCGTTTTTTAATTATTCGTTATTTTTATTAATGAATTATAATGTTTTTAACTTCTTGTTTTTTCAATTACAAACTTAAAAATATTTGAAGTACTCATTAATCGTTAGACATAACTTATTAACTAAGATTTATCACCTGAATCAATAACTTAATTGGAGGATTGGTTGGAACTTATACAATTTAATTATATCGTGCTTCACTGAAATATTCATTTCTTTTTGATAAAATACAATCAACTCTTATTAATAGCATCGAAAAATCAGATAAATTGGAAAAGCATTTAATGAAGATTTGAAACCCTGATTTAAATCTCCGATTGAATTTGATCGAAACAATCGAATTCAATCAGTCACGCGGAATGTTCTTAGGGGCAGTCCGGTTGAATGATTGAATTTGAGTTGGATTCAATCGAAAAATTAAATTTATTTTTTCCTGATTGAATCCGATCGTAACTTTTGAATCGAATCTAATCGGAAAATATTTTTTTTAACTTCCCGCTAAGAAAATCAAAGATTTTTAAAAATTTCGGGAAGTTATTGTTTTCACCCCGATTTGCGAAAATCGAAATTCCAACAGATGTAGACGTTTTGAGGTTCTAAGAAGCTATTTTGACTAAATTCAAGATGATGTCCGAGTGTATGTATGTATGTATGTATGTATGTATGTATGTACGTACGTTCGTACGTGTGTAAATATTCTGTAACTTTTGAACGGATGAACCCATTTTGATCGTTAAGGTGTCATTCGACGCGGCTTGTTCATTACTATAAGCACTGAAAATTTGAGCTTAATCGGTAAGGTACGTTCGGAGATATTTCGAAAATAAAATTTTTTCAAAAATGTTTTTTTCGAATAACTATTAATTCGCTCGATGGATTGATTCTAAAATCTAATCAGCTCTTAAACTTTATAAACCGCGTCGAATGCCACTACAACCATCTAAATCGGTTCATTCGTTCAAGAGAAACCGTGAACGAAAGAATTAAAAAAAAATTTTTTTTTTTAGTGTGTTTGAAATTTCTCAAAAACGACTCAATAAATCAATTTTAAAATTTGATCAGTTCTAGAACTCAATAAAACACGTCGATTGCCACCTCAACCGTTGCAATCGGTGAATTCGTTCGAGAGATATCGTTGGAGAAAAAATGGTAAAAAACGTTATTTTTCAAAAACAAAGGTATACAAAAGTATTTTCGAGCTTGAAGAGTTCGAAAATGTATTCACAACAATGTTTTCGAGCTCAAGGAGCTCGAAAACTGCGGGAAGGTTTGAAGCTGGCCCGCAGGGTCAACTGACAGACCGATTTTTTTTTTTCGATTGAATCTGCATAATCCGATTGAGTTTCAATCTTATTCAATTAAATGTTTTATTAGGGAAACTTAATAAATGTATATTTTATTGTGTAATTATACCTATGGTCGCTAGAATGATGATAATTATTAATCTTGTCGAAATTTTGAGTTGCGCAAATATAATATTTGCATAGTTCCCCACTCTCACGAAAGAATTATTTGGGTAGAAGGGACTATTGAGCAAAACTATTGGCTAATATGTGGTTACGTGGTAAAGTATAAAAAGCGTGCGCATATTGTTCAATCAATTCTGTTAAACATTTTCGCTTTGTTTTGTGACCGTCATTTTTTCTTCTATGCAAATGTAGATCACAAGCTTCATAATGACATGAAATGATATTGATTTATAAAAAATACTATCCTGCAAACCGTATATTTGAACTGCTGGAAAGAAGTGAAGAGAAATATAATTTTATTTCTAAATTCGAAAAAACCAAAAAGCATAACAATATAGCCAATTTCAACCAATGAAACTGTTTCAGTACTATTAAATGAACTGAAAATTCACAGTCCCGAATGAAAACGCATAAATTTTTCTATTTTATTGTAAGTTATCACAATGAAAACTTTCTATTGATGCTTACAGGACCTAAATATCTAAAGTTTATGAGACATTCATTTCTAGACTTATACAAAGTTTTCATTATTAAGGGATCAATAATATTCGAATCAATTTTCTAGCTTCTATGTTACGCTCATATGCCATAGGAAGTAATGACATTGCGTCAAACTAAAAGCTAAAACATGTAATGATACTGATCTTTTTTCTGTATAAATGTTAGTTAAAATAAGTTATGAAAAGTATAAGTCAGAAGACAATTGATAAATAGACTGCCAGCTGTCAGCAATTTTGCCCACTTACACACTTCGCGATTGCAAACAAGTATGGTAAAGAAATAAGTAAAGACAGTTTTAGGAGGTAGGATTAGTAAGACAAGAAAAGGAAAATGGCGAAAAGAAGACAGTTTAAACAAGCTTAGAGTAATTTGCTAGAAATAAAGTGAAGTATTTACTCAAGAAAGGGGGGACTTGAATTACTTACAATATATCCTCACGACTATGTAATGTAAAGTGTAAAAACTGTTAAAAACGGAAGTTATATGGTTACGATTTCCCAAAAGTATTAATATTATTAAATTTAAAATTTGAAAAAAAAAAAAAATCTAATTTCAGATTAAAAATTATTTAAACATTAAAAAATATCTTGGTCAACTCTCCTACTTCATAAGGAGAGGAAACATCCAATATGAAATTTTTTTAATAATTTGAAGACTATTTTAGACATAAATAAATTGTTCTTGTTTGAAATGCTTTGCTATCACCGCAAAACCGGGCCATGTTGAAAGAAATCCATGCAAAAAAATTACTATGACTATAGTGTTACGTCCTGATTGATGTTTTGGCGCTGGCGTAGTTGAGCGGTCGATTTGAATTGGACGTAATGAGAACTTACGTATAATTATAAATAATTATTAAGTATGGGTTGAACAGCTACCATTTGGTGGTTGAAATAAACTGGTCGTTTGATTATATATTGTTTTATATCTCAATCCGATTTATTCAATTGTAAAAGAATAATTTGAATAATGTGAAAATATACAATTGAATCAATTAATAAATTTGTTAAAGTTCTCTTAACAATAACTTCAAGAGGGTGAGGAAGAAGTTGAGTATTTAATATTGAGCTTGACTGCTCTCAATGATTCTATCTTTCAGACTAACTTCTCTTGGTCGAGAAAAACTAGAGTAACTCTTATCAATACGCTTGGGCATCAGACCCGCGCATCGATTCATATGGAGGGGTCCTTCGAGATAACGCATGTTCTCAAATGATCCATTCTAATATTTATTGAAAATACTTTATTCTCACGATCTCTCCGCTTTTGTTACTAACAAATGAGTCACTTATCTATTAACAAAAGTTATCTTAAACAAAATAGATGTTTGTGCAGCTGCACGTCTCGAGGATTTACTCGAGGCGTCAGCGCTTATTTATATTTGATAAAATATAGAAAAATAACTTTATCAATTATTACTCATATCCTTAACGTTCGAATATCTTAAATAATATTATTCTATTATTATATTATATTATTTTATATAATTAATTAAATACCATGGAAATTACTTGGTTATCGATATTCGATATAGTTAGTTAGATTTCAGGTCGGTAATTAGAGAAGTAAATGCCCACGTCATCTGACGTACAGGCTGGGACGTAACAATAGTAAAATTTACAATTGCTACAGTAAATTGTGATATCCTCGTAAATTTTATTATGACCATAGTAAATTTTGCACGTGTTCATTTCAATTTCTGCAGGTGGTCAGGATGGTCTGGCTTTAATATGACATTATAGCAATTTAAACAACAATAATTTCTCCGTGCATATGAAATAGATTCTGTTATAAAATCTCTATCAAGAACCATCCTAACGTTTATTAAAAGTACTAGGCAAAAAGCTATATTTATAAAAATAGTGTAATATTGCATAAAAATAAATATATTTAATGCTCTACGGACCAAAAAACAAGTAAAGATAAAAAGTATGATTAATTTAAATAATAAAATTAATAAATAATAAATTATTTTACTGTCCTTTCAACATATAGTTGCACTATTTATTGTTATGATATGAGCATTGTAATATTTAATAGTTATCTTCCAGTGATCGGTAAAATGGGTATTTTATCGATCACCTCTTCACCCAAACCGAAACTGTACTGGCTAGGGTTTCTCTGTGGTTTCCTTAGTCACTGCACCTATATTGCACAAAGGAGGTAGTAGGACATCACCGTGATGATGCAGTACAGTGTAATATGCACTAGTCGGGCCACAGCCGCACAATGAAGGCAGAAGGAGAAGTAAAAGCAGTTTGCGATATAAAGGCAAAAGTGTAAAAGGCCGAAAAGGCCATACACTGCAACAATTCATAAATTTAAAATTTATCATTTTTTTGCTACCGATTATGAGAAAAAAAAAAAAACGAAAAATAGTTACGGAAATGCATAATAGGATACTTTTATTCTCTCTCTTTCTAATTTCTAACGATCAATAGTGTTACATGTTTATGCTGCTGTTTTAATGTATTTTCATTTCTTCTTTCATGTGACTGTGACCTAGACACTCCGTTATAACTTTCAAAGGTATTGATCCGCAGAAAAAAAGCAAACCTCATATTTTTACAATAACAGGAATAATGTTTATGCAAAAAATTAAATGCTAGAAAATTTATAACAATATCATTTATACCATATAGAATTAAGAGAAGTAATTGAAAATCTTATTTTTCAATTATTTATTATTTTTGTTATTTTTATTTATTAATCTTGTTGCAAACATAAAAAACTTAGACGTGATTTGAAACCCTGACTAAAAACTACGATAGAATTTGATTGAACCCGATTGTAATTTTGGAATCTAATTCAATCGGAAAAAAATTTTTTTAACTTTTCGATTGAATCTGGTTAATTCCGATTGAGTTTTAATAAGTTGCAATCAAAGTTTTTAGTCAGGGAAACTGAAAAACTATATATCTATATATATATAATGAAAATGGTGTTCGTTTGAGGCTCAATCACGCTTAAACCACTGATCGTATCGACATGAAACTACCACTATTCGATGCGAAATTTTTCCTAGATGGTTTATAGCTATTTATTTTTCGAATTCTAACGTTCCTTCATTTTTTTATTGCTGTTTTACTTTTATGAACATTTATCCCGCTAATAAAAACAAAAGACAAGCGTTTTCTCTTGATTCTTTTGTTTTCATGGATTTCAACGGAGTTTACTGAACGGATAATGTTCTTTTACATTCAGCTAAGAATCTACTTACAAACTTCCACGCATCCACCCACTAACTCCCACGCATCCCTGCACACCCACTTTCATTTTTTGATAAAAATAAAATGCCGTATCTATGATCGAGTATCACTTGAGAACCGCTGGACCGATTGGGTTAATTTTTTTTTTGTTGTCTTCAGAATTGTCATGAGAATGTTTATATGAAAGAAAATTTTGAAAAAGTCTGCTAAAACGTTAAAAATTTCGATGATAATCGAAGTATTCCAATTTCTATAGTTACTCATCATGAAATCTTGGGAACTATAGGACTTAGAAATGTGAAACTTGGTAGGAATATTACTTTCGTTATGTAGAGGTCAACTAAAAACGGATTTTAAGAAATTCATTCCCCAAAGGGGATTGCGGGGGCGTTAACAATGAACAATTCCCGTTTTTAAACTATAGCTCCTATAAATTCCAAATTTGGTAGGAATCTTCTGTAAGAGATGTAGAAATAGTCTATGAACGAATTTTACGGTAGCTCACCCCACAGGGGGTTGCGGGGGTGATTTAACAATGAAAATTTTTATTTTTTAAGCCGTAGCTCCTACAGGCTCCAAATTTAGCTAGAGTCGTCTATATGTGATGCAGAAATGATTTAAGAGCGGATTTTACAACAACCCACCGCCAAAAAAGATTGCGGTGGTGGGTGTTAAAATGTGAAATTTCTATTTCCAAACTGTAACCTCTATAGACTTTAAATTTGGTAGTAATCTTTTATTTGTCATGCAGAAATCATCTCAAATAGGATTTTACGAAATTCTATTTCCAATAGGGATTGCGGGGGTGGGTGTGAGAATGTTAAATTTATGTTTCCAAACTGTAACTTCTACAGACTCCAAATGATTATTTTTTTATTGTTTAAATAGAAAAGGTTAAAGTCAATTGTTTTTTTTTTTTTTATTTAATTAATTTCATTTGTTTTTATATAACCTTATTAATTTTATGATAAAACGTCAGTTCATAAGCGGTTGAGAAGTGAAATAAAAATGTCAGACAGAGAAAGTATTGAAAGTTTATGTTTGTGTGCTGACTATGTGTTTGGTTCTAAAAACTGGTCTCATGAGATAAAAGCTCAAACTTTAGGTAAGTAATGATTTGTAAAATATATTGATATATAATTAAATTGTAAATTACAAATTTTTATTAATAATTTGACATTAACTATCAAAAGAATCAAGAAAGTCTTATATTGGATGTTTCACAACAGTCCGAATCACTTTAAGTGACAGAAGATTCCATGAAGGGATTGGTTGCTTTGAAGAATACGATAATATAAGTGAATTTTCCTTTGCAGAGATTAGAGAGGTGAATGTGCATAAAAAATAAAATAAAGTGATGATAAAGTTTAAGAGTTAATTATGAATGTAATAAAAATTATTTAAATTTATCTAGAAATCGTTAATTGACGGAATTTACAACGCTTTATTATACTTTCAAGAAATACGAACTTACTTTGAGAGAAAAGAACAAGAACGAATGATGCGTTTGGTTAAACAGGCTAAACAACAGCAGGAGTGGAAATTAAAAAGTAATTTTCTATTTGTTGATTGAGATACTTATATAAAACATAACAAATAAATTTAATTTTAATACAACCCCATCAGATGAAAAAAACATCGCGACGGAATCAACTGAGATAGAAGACGAAGAAGTCATAGAAGGAAGAGTAGGTGAAAAAGTGGATAAGGAGAAGAACGAAGGAACAAGGGAAAAAAGGAGAAGATTGAAAAAATAAAGGAAGAAAAACGATTAAAAAAATAAAGAAGGAAGTTAGAAAATGTCCAGAAATAGTATATTACATACCTAGGCCAATAAAATAAGAAAAGTCTCAGACCACATATAATTGTTGGCCGAGGCGAAGCCGAGCAACAATTATTGTTGTTAGGTATAAGTTAAAGGCTCATTGATCACTACAATGCAGAATTTTAGTGATTAATGAAAATTTGCCTATCATCGATTGTACTGGCGTGAGTTTTCTCTGTGGTTTCCTCATGTCACTGTGTTCCGCCGAATAATGGGACACAGGGTAGATACGGTACAATAAAGCACATGTCGGTCCACAGCCGCGAAAAAATATATATACATACAAATAATTAAATAAATTTTGTTTGTCATTGATAAATAATTAATACCGTAATTAATTTATAAAAAAAAAGTTTATTAATATATTAACACATAATATTTAATCTTCATCTTCATCTTCAATAATCATCTTATGGATTGCAAGAATTGGTAACTCTTCAACTATGAATTCGTTTGAGAAAGTGATTTGATCGAAGAATATTCTAAATTTTGAGTCGGATAGAAATTGATCATTGATAGTTGGGAAGTGACAAACAAAATCCGCAGCATTTGAGATCGTCACAATCTATATTAATGATCAATTTTTTTTTATTTAAATTCAAAATGGATGCGATTAAATTGAGAAGAAAAAAATAATTTAAATGACGGTAGAACTTTGCTTAGACATTACTTGATTTTTGTTTATTCTTAAACAATGACGAAGTGGAGCATTTTCAACTGCAAACAGATAATTATATGAACGCATTCCCGTTAAAATAAAAACGTAGTAATTTCTTCCTCCATAAGTTTGAAAACCATATATTTCTTCTACATAACCACGAAAACTGAATCGATAAATGTAAATTTATGTAATGTGTCTATCGTTATCTATTTAATTATTTTTATACCTGTTATTTCTTCTATAAAAGTATCCGTCATTTGGATGAATAATAATAAATGAGTCCCTGATTAAGTTTACGACGTTATCACGGTTATTCATCTTTCATAGGTTATACAATCTGTCATTTAATAGATAGTCTTTTGTTTTATCATTTGTTTTCTTTGGTTATGTTAGTCTGTTATTTAATCGATCGTCTTTTTTTAAAAACAAAAATAACATAATATAATTTTAAGGTTAGTTGAATGAAGAAGAAGTGTATTATCAGTTTATAAAGAAGATACGTATATTCATTATATTTTTAGTTATAATATTTATTTATCTTTTAATAAGATATATATTAATTTATCATTTGTGATAATAAGTTTATTTATAAATCGAATATTAAATATTTATAAATTGTGTAAAAATAGTGAAATTATGGCGAAAAAAAGAAAAGCTCAAATTGGCCGATCGACACGTAAAACGAAGAGACAAAAAATAGTACGTTCACAACAATTTGTCGATGAAGCAATTGACGAAAATATTGTCAACAACAACGATATAAATAATGAAGAAATTAGAGAAAATAATATCAATGACAACAATAATAATAATAATAATGATGCAAGTAATATCAGAAACAACAATAACAATAATAGTAATGATTCTAGACCATACAATCAATCTTCATGGGGAAGGCAAAAAAAAAATTGTGCATTTAATTATGACATAAGAATTAGTTATGAGAGTGATTCTACTTTCCATATTGGAAAGATGTCACTAATTTGCTCATATTGTTCTGCGTTACGGTGGAAAGATGAATGTTCTTCAATTTGTTGTTTGGGTGGAAAAGTATCTCTACCTCCAATTTTACAACCTCCTCAACCACTTTACAATTTAATAAAAGGATTACACACCAAGTCCAAACATTTTCTTGAAAATATACGGAGATATAATGCTGCTTTTCAAATGACGTCATTTAGAGCTTCTAAAATTTTTAATGATACATACATGCCTACGTTTAAAGTTCAAGGACAAGTTTATCATACTATTGGTAGTATTTATCCTGTTGAAGTAAATGAAGAAAAGTTTTTACAAGTTTATTTCATAGAAGACTTGAATCGTCAAGCTCAAACTAGATGTAACAATATCGATAATATTGACAACGATTTAATAACAAAACTTCAATTGATGCTTCATCAGAATAATATCTATGTACAAAATTTTAAATCGGCTATTGAATGTGTCCCACGTGATTGTGTTGATTTAAGAATTATTATACGATCAGATAAAAAACCTGTTGATCAACATACGCGAAGATATAATGCACCCACTTCAAATGAAGTTGCCGTATTAATGGTTGGGCAAGAATTTAATAAAAGAGACATCGTCCTTAATCTTCGTAACAATACTCTTCAACGTATAAATGAAATACACCGTTCTTATGATTGTTTACAATATCCTTTAATTTTTTGTTACGGAGATGACGGATATTCAATAGATATTCCACAAGTCAATCCTGTTTCTAGACAGCCAATTCAAAATAAAACTGTATCAGCTATGTCATTTTACGCTTTTAGAATTATGGTTCGGCATAATAACCACAATCATTTGCATTATTTTAGATCAGTATTTAGTCAATTTTTAGTCGATATGTATGCGAAAATTGAATCAGAGCGCTTAGCGTTTATACGAAATAATCAATCTAAATTACGCGCTGAAAATTATATTCATTTGCAAGATGCTCTAAGGAATGACGAAAATATAAATGAAATTGGAAAATTGGTAGTACTACCGTCTTCATTTACGGGAGGCTATCGTTATATGCATGAACGAACTCAAGATGGTATGGTTTATATTAGAACATTTGGAAAACCAGATTTTTTTATAACTTTTACTTGCAATCCAAAATGGAATGAAATTGCATGTGAACTTTTACCAGGACAAAAATCTCAAGATCTCCATGATATAATAGCAAGAGTATTTAGGTTAAAGGTAAAAAAATTAATTGATTTAATTACAAAAAAATATATATTCGGAGAAACATTAGCTCATATGTATACTGTTGAGTGGCAAAAACGTGGTCTTCCACATATACATATTTTGGTATGGCTGAAGGATAAAATAAAACCAGAACAGATTGATTCAGTAATTAGTGCAGAGTTTCCAAATCCAAATGAAGATCCAATTTTATTCGAAATTGTAAAAAGTAACATGATACACGGTCCATGTGGTCAAGTAAATCCGCAATCCCCATGTATGGCTGATGGAAAATGTACTAAAAAATATCCAAAACAATTGATTTGTGAAACTCAAACTGGTGATGATAATTATCCAAAATATAGACGAAGGAGTCCATCTGATGGTGGCTTCACTGCAAAAATAGTAAAACGGAATGGTGAATTTGAAGTCGATAATCGATGGGTAGTGCCGTACAATCCCTTACTATCACGATTATGTAAAGCTCATGTTAATGTTGAGTACTGTAACTCTGCAAAGTCTGTTAAGTATATATGCAAGTACATGAATAAAGGAACTGACCAAGCAACTTATTCAGTTAGTAATGAAAATGATGAAATCCAAATTTTTCAATCGGGTCGATATATAAGTTCTTCAGAAGCTACTTGGAGAATACTAGGTTATCCAATACATGAAAGAAATCCAACAGTGTTTCATTTAGCAGTTCATTTGGACAATGGTCAAAGAGTTTATTTCAATCCGACAAACATACAAAATTTGGCAATACCTCCTCCGAAAACTACATTGACTGAATTTTTTAATCTATGTTCTAGAGATGATTTTGCTAGAACTTTATTATACTGTGAAGTACCTTCTTATTATACTTGGAGTTCCCATGAATTTCACCGCCGAAAAAACGGTGAAAATATTCCTAATTATCCAGGAATAAAAAAAAGTTCTGCATTAGGTAGAGTTTACACTGTCCACCCAAATAATTTTGAATGTTATTGCTTAAGAATGTTACTTCATCACATACGTGGGCCTACATCTTTTGAATCATTAAGAACTGTTAATGGTCAAGTATATGAAACTTACCAAGCTGCCTGTGCTGCACTTAAATTATTAGAAAATGACAATCATTGGGATCAAACATTAGAAGAAGCTGTTGTATTCAACATGCCATTTCATTTAAGGAATTTATTTGTTATTATCTTAGGATTTTGCCATGTTGCTGAGCCGATCCAACTGTGGTTAAAATACAAAGATGCAATGGCTGAAGATATATTATATCGCTTCAGACAACATAAAAATGATAATGAACTCGACTTTAATGATGACATTCACAACGAAGCTCTAATATTAATTGAAGATCAATTATTCTCAATAACTGGGAAAACATTGAAAGAATTTAATTTTGCATCACCCGTAAGATCAAACAGACTACATTTACAAGGCAGTTATCATAGAGAAACTAATTATAATATTGAAGATTTATTAAACTCCATCAATGAAGATGAACCAAAATTAACCGATCAACAACAGAACGTTTATACTAAAATATTAGAAAGTATAAATGAAAAGCAAGGTAAATTGTTTTTTTTAGATGCTCCTGGAGGAACCGGAAAAACATTTCTACTAAATTTATTGTTGGCTAAAGTAAGGGTAAACGGAAATATTGCACTAGCTGTTGCAAGTTCAGGAATAGCTGCTACTTTATTGACCGGTGGAAGAACCGCACATTCTTTATTTAAATTACCATTAAATTTAAATCTTGATGAATCTCCAATTTGTAATATAAGTAAACAAAGTGATGCTGCGAAAGTTTTTAAAGAATGCTCTGTTATCGTATGGGATGAATGTACTATGTCACATAAAAGAGCTCTAGAAGCAGTAAATAGAACAATGAAAGATATAAGAAATGATCAACGTGAAATGGGTGGTATAACACTTGTATTAGCAGGTGATTTTCGACAGACATTGCCTGTTGTCAAACGAGGTACTAGAGCCGATGAAGTTAATGCATGTTTGAAATCTTCTAATTTATGGCCAAAATTCGATCAGTTATCATTATCAACAAATATGAGAGTTCATTTATATGGCGATTTAAACGCCGAAGAATTTTCCAGTATGCTTTTGGAAATTGGCAACGGAAATGTAGAAGAAGAAAATGGTAAAATTAAAATACCTACCGGTATTGGAACAATGGTATCAAATTTAGATGAATTAATAAAAAACGTCTATCCTGATGTGAAAAATTTAAAAACAAAATCAACTACTTGGTTAAGCGAAAGATCAATTTTAACATCAATGAATGATCATGCGTCTAGAATAAATGATATGATTTTGAGTTTATATGAAGAAGAAGAGAAGATTTATTCATCTATTGACACGGTAGTCGAACAAGATGATGCTATCAACTTTCCCGTAGAATTTTTGAATTCTCTGAATCCACCTGGAATGTCGAATCATATTTTGAAACTTAAAATCGGAGCACCAATTATGCTTATTAGAAATTTGAGCTCTCCAAAATTATGCAATGGAACTCGCTTACAAGTGATATCATTAAAGCAAAATATTATTGAAGCTAAAATTATCACAGGATGTGGATCAGGTGACATTATTTTTATACCCCGTATACCAATCATTTGTACTGATTATGAATTTCAATTTAAACGTATTCAATTTCCGATTCGAGTATGTTTTGCAATTACAATCAATAAGTCTCAAGGTCAAACATTGAAAATAGCAGGTGTAGATTTATCAATTGAATGTTTTTCTCATGGTCAACTTTACGTTGCGTTTTCTAGAGTTGGAAATGCTGAAAATTTGTTTATTTTAGCAGAAGGAAATACGACAAGAAACAGAGTATACAAAGAAGTATTAGTATAGTCCTCTTTAACTTAAATATAGTATGCTTGGTAATTTTATGTAATTCTAAGTAACGGTAAATTACTAGAAGATAGATTAACTTTTAATAGTACTGAATCAATATTTTTGAATAAAGAGAAATATGTTTTCTTTGTACGTTATAATATTAATAAATAAAGTCCTTATCATTTGAATTAAGTGGTATTTATTTATTTATAAAAAAAAATATAAAAATAATAAATAGCATGAACATTTTATACAAAAAAAAAAAAAAAAAACACCAAAGCTATTCTTAATTTATGCTTTTTCCGATAAATAAAAATTCATTTTTAATAATAATGATAATAATAATAATACACAGTGAGAAAAGAATACAACTTATTCCTATGTAGAATGGTAACCATTACCATGTTACATAGTATTGAAAATTTTTGTGAGAGCCCTGTGTAAATTTGCTAATATAAATTTTAGAAATTGTGATAAAAATATAAACAATTACTCATTCAATTTGGAATTAAATTCGGAAAATAACGTTGTTGTTTATTTATTTTGCGTTGATAAAGAAGAAATAATGTTTACTAATACTTAGTTATACGGTTATAATGTTCGTTGCAACGATAAACATGAAGTTAATAAATAAACAAAAAAAGAATTGAATGGTTACTAGGTTCATTGTTTTTTGCTATTAAAAAAAAAAAATAAGCAAATAAACATTTAGACCATTCATCTGTCATCAACGCTACTATCAACATCAACGCTACTATCAACATCAACTTCATGAATTTTCAACGGCCACGATTTTTCCGGCAAGGGCGTCGTTATGAGTATGTCTTTTTTATAATTTTTAATTGAATTTAAAATCTTTTTTGTTTATTTTATAAATTATTGATTATTTTTTTTTCAGTTTCACTGGGTACGTTCAGGAGCTTTTCGGGTACCGTGAATTACTTTTTACCGACAATTTTTCATTTGGCATCCGTGATCGGTCTGGAGATCATGTTATAATTATTGTCGATAATCAACATGAGCTTGAGTCGATTATAGAAATAAATCAAGTAAAAAAAAAAAAGGTTGTGGTTAAACGTACTCTCTGCTCACCGTATTGGTCCGCATTGGTCATACGTTTAACCATTTCCATTAAAACATTTTATGATATTTCTTTTTCAAATATCATATCGCGTTACAGATGCCATCTGGAACTTAATATAATAATATTTTTTTTTTTTACTTTTTGAAGGTGATGATGGTTCGCGCAGTCTGCCAGTATGGTCGGAGCTTTGATGTCGGTCAAAATTACTCGCCCTTTGAATTTCGAGTTTTCAGTTTTAACTCCGTTATGTTAACGAGTATGTTTTACGTCCCGGCAAACTCAACTTACGAGCAACGAGTCGTCGAATGTGAGATGGAGGAAGATTAATACTCATTTCTCCATGAATCGGACCATTTCTATTGGATAATTTTTCCATTTATTCTTTGTTTTGTTGTTCATCAACATTGATTTTTATTATAATAATAATAATAATTATAATAATAATAATAATAATGATTTATTATATCAATAAATTTTATTTTAAGTGAATTTGACTCTTCTTCGAAAAATATTTTAAATTTCAGAAAAAAAAATAAAAATTAACAAAAAAAGCAAAAAAAAATATATAAATAAAAAAAAATAAAAATTAACAAAAAAAGCAAAAAAAAAATAAGAATGATGAATAAAATTTAATTTATTTCCTTTGAAAATTCGCCCAGCGAAGCGGGCGGGGACGGCTAGTATTATTATATAATTACAACTATGGTCACTAGAATAATTTTGAAATACTTATAATATATGTAATGTTGAATTGTATAATTATTATTGTAAAAATCGCATCTAATGGTGAAGCTTTTGCTCAATACTTACAAAATATAACAGTCGACTGTTAATAAATAATTTAATTTGAATAAAAAACGATAAATTTGTTGAATACAAAGAAATCTTCACAATCAAATTTATTGAGCCAAGCGCCACTGTTTTTGTTAATACACTGAAAAAAAAATATTGCTGTAATAGCAATACCAAAATTTTTAATATTTGGATGTTAAAGTTTGGGAAACAGGACTAAGTGCTTGGAAATTCCCAAGTGTACCCTGGCAATATAAAAAATCGGCTTAAAATATATTTATAATCGGTTCCTTAAAATAAGAAATTTTAGAGTGATAAAAATTAGAAATGTTATAAAATATATAACTTAATAGGATTAAAAATATTTCCTAGAGTAGTAAATTATTATTTTTTCTTAACCATAATAAATTTTGTTTGCAAGAATAAAACTAAAAATACGTAAATGAATTAATATATAAATAATGTTTTAAAATAAATTATATGAATAAGATTGCGACGAAACAGTTAAGTTATAGTAACCATCTAAACTTTGGAAAATTGTAGATTGTTAATATAGCAATACTTTATTTGCGTAAAGGCTAGATTGCTATTATCCCTATTTAATGTTTCATTAAATCAACTATCTATATAGATGGTTACTACGGCAATACGTATTGCTATATTAATAATAGGGGTGAGGGGGCACCTTTGAACACTTTTTACTGATTTATTAATTACTTTTAATGTGATAAAATATATAAAATCCTTTATGCCTTAATCAATACATTGGTCATTTATCTTTCATAATACACCTTTGTTAATTAAAAAAAAGTGCTTAATCGAAATTATATTATTAATTTAAAAAAAGGTCATTTTGTTCAAAGGTGCCCCATAAGGGGGGCACCTTTGAACAGGCCTGGGGTAGGTTTGAACAATCTATAAGACTACTTCATAAATTATTATTATTACATTCACAGCTTTTATTATCATTCTTATTTTTCATAGTTAAGTCTTACATTTATTAATTTAGTTAAAATTTATAAAATTTTTGAGATAATAATAAGTTAACAAAGTTAATATATAATTATTAAATCTTTAACATTAATAACTTTACTTAAATGTAATTTAATAAATCTAGCTCACGAGACTTATTTTATAACGTTAAAAGTTAGACTTAGATTTTTCTTAGGTATTTTTTACTTAAAAATTTAGACAAACTTAAGTCAGAGACCAATATAAAATATTCGAAATTAGAAACTTTTTTTATAAATTTAATCACAGCTTAATGGACTTTTTTGATTCTAGGCATAGTTTTTTTCTTGACTACTTTTTCATCCGAATTATTTTTTTCTTCGAAGGCAGTGGTGATTTTTTTAATCGGTTTTGTCTTTCCAAAAGTCTTGCTTTAACTTCATTCTTTTCTGGACTGTCTGTTAAAATACGTGACTTCCCTTTCTTCCTTCCTCTTTTTCCTTCTGTACGGGGTGCTGCTTTTGGGAAAGGCTGTACAAAAGCGGGAGATAGCAGTTGAGTGTTATTAGCCACGTTTTCGATATTAGATTTTTCTAGCTGATTTTGAGCTTTTTCTGGAGGATTTATTATTGGTTGTGTCAGGTTATTCGTATTCAAATTGGTATTAGACGATTCTTGCTCGATAGAACCTACTAATTAAGTAGAAGTTGACAATGTTAAAGGGCGATTCGTAACTTCGGAACACTGAAAGTCATCATCTGTGAATACATTCCTCGAAATTGGATAAATACCTGGCTTAGAAAACCCTGAACTAATGTTACTTGGAGTGAACACAGCATTATAAGCAGGAGTAACGATTGATGCTAAATGATGAATTGTTATTTTTTTACCGGAGTTATTCAATAACCAGTCATGCTGAGAAACGGAAAGTTTTCACTTAAAAGGTCTCATAACTGCAACACCTAGAGGCTGGAGACGATAAGTACAGTGTGGTGGAAATGTCAGAAGAATAATCCCGTTATCACGACGAAATTTATTAGTATCTAGTGTACAGTGGCATTCGTGATTATCTAATAATAACAAGATTTTATTGTCATTATTGCATCCTGTTGCTTTTTGTATGTGTTCCAATACTTTAATAAATAGTGCTCCAGTCATCCAACCACTTTGAGGACTATTTGCGAGACCAATGCTACCAACGGGTGCCCTCATAAGCATATTTTCATGGAAACTAGCTCTAGGAAATATAAAAACTGGTGGTATTGAGTTTCCTGCAGCAGTAACAATTGCACACATAGTTATTAACTGCCCTCTTTCAGCCGAAACACTTTGTCCAACTTGCTTTTGACCTGATTGGGCAATAATTTTTGGTGCTTGCACCACTGTAGTTACACACGTCTCATCTAAATTGATAATACAATCAGGGGTGAATTTGTACCTTTTCATTACTTCTTCATAGTTATTCTGAAATTCAGAAACATTATGTTTATTGAAACTTGTTGATCTTGAAAGGCTAGTATTTTCTGGTTTTTGTAATGACAGTACTTTGTCATTCTTCATAAAACATTTTATCCATTCTATTCCAGCAATCTCATTTTTTTGCCACTGAGCTGGACATTTATTCAAAGCTACAGCATATTTGTAAGCTAAAATTCTTGTTTGTTTATATAATAAACCATAATTCATTTTAGAACTTTGTAGTAAATATGATTCCAACATTTTTTCTTCAATATTCGTAAATATTTGTCTTGTTGAACAATTAGAAGAGTACTCATCACTTCTTAGTTTTTTATTTTCGCGATATTTCTTTACGCGATAGAATAAGGTACCAACTGTAATACCATAAACATTTGCAGCGTCTCGTAGAGTCATCGTCTTGTTAATCACATGGATTATAGCTTTCCGCAAATTATTTTCAGTGACACTGCTTGTCCGCTTTTTTTTTTAAATTTCTAACCATGATTAACCTTGAAATTAAAAAATTATTCAATAACCATGTATTACAGATTATACATTTTTTTTATAAATAATCTAAAAGAAAAGAAAACTTAGATGAATTATAATTACTTTGATTTTTAAGTGTTTAAACGTGCCCCCCGTTTTTTGTTCAAAGCTGCCCCAATAGCATACTTAACATAAATAATTTATTTAAACTAATTAAAAATCAACAATATTGAAATCATTTATTTTAATTAGATAGTGGAAGATATAAAGATTAAATGACACTTTACAAATTTATGCCAACATTATTATTTGAACTATGAGATGCTTACATTCAAAAAATAAATATTTTAGAATTCCAGCGTAAATTTGACTAGTATTAATTAATTAATGTAACGAGACCTGAGTCCACCTCCGCCGACCGGAAGCCGTTTCCTCGCCCTTCTGGGCATACACGCGTTGCGAGTGGTCCCTATTATACTTCTACCATAATATTATAAAAGCGAAATGTGAGCATAAGCACACATTAGCTTACCCATTAGGCATGCAGTGCATGTGGGTGCCTTACCATCAGCCACCACGAGTCCAACCTCTTCTTGGGCCAAACACTGCTTCCATCTCAGGAAATAGAGAGATTCTGGTCACAGAGGGCTTGGAAAGTGGCCCCCCGTGGTACCAGACTTCAGCTCTGGTCAACCGGTTGCGTAGGTTTAGTGGTGGGACGCAACTTCTTCCCATACCCATAAGGGCTTCCTCCACTTGCACTTATACTCACTCGGATGTATGACAGCAGCTATAAAAGATTGCCCTCTGTTGTCCTCCGAGTGATTATCACTATATGCTAGTGATAAGTCTTGTTTCCGGGCTATTATCACTTTCAGGCGTTTGACACCTGAAAAGGGGTTCACGCCCGCGCAGCGGTACCTATTGGCTTCCTGCAACCACGGAGTTGCCGCATGTTACAAGGTGCAAAACATGCGGGCACCGCTAACGGTTGGAGTACTGGTCCCAGAACCCACGGAGAGGGTGGTACGTACTTGGTCTGGCGCCCCCTAGAGGGCGCCAAAACCCCTTCTTGATGAATTTGACTAGTATTTGTAGGTAAGGTTTAACGTGAAAAATAAAACAGCTGTTGATAAATACTAGTTGGCAACTGTGCTACCACCTTAAAATTAAAATTCGCGGTTGGACAAATGTTTTTTTCTGTTTTAATAAACGATGTTCAAAGCTGCCCCCCTCTCTCCTACACATATCATGAAAAGTATCGATGCTATGTAAAAAAAGTTAAACAATAGACTTGCAGTAAAATTTTATCATAAATTTATGCAACTGGTAATATAACGAAAACTTATACAAAGTTTTAGTTACAAAGGGATCAATAATATTCGAACCACTTTTGCAGCTTTAAGGTCATGCTCATATGCAAAAAAAAGTCATGGCAGTGCGTCGAGCTAAAAGCTAAAGCATGTAACGATACTGATCTTTCGTTCTGTATAAATGTTAAATGAAGTCAACTATCGAATACTTATTTATAATTTTTTTATGAATAATATTATATGAATATAGGGAAGACCGGGGTGCTAAGGCATCCTGGGGCACGGCTGCCTCCCTTAAAAATTTGGTAAAATTTTTTTTTTCGTTTTTGGTCAAATCATGATACTTTGATGTTTTAAAGATACTTTAGGCTGATCTGCGATATCCGGGGCCTAATGGACCACCTGAAAAAAAAATTTGCGTCAGAAAATTTTTTCTTTCTTAATTAAAATGAATTTGAAAAATTGATTAATGACAGCTCTTTTAAGTCAATAGATTATATTGTGGTTAAAATCAAAACATAAAAATTTCAATAAAACTGGTTACATCAGCTAAATAAAATTTTTTTTTTAATAAATTCGAAGTCCATGGGATTATAAAGGTACGAAAATAGTCTATTTGTGTTTAAAATATTTTTTTTCAATGAAAAAAAAAGTAAAAAAATTTTTTTAAGGCTTTTTTTTGGAGAGGGGCCGTCGTGCACCCGAAAAAAAATTTTTTTTTGAGTTTTGGTAAAATCTTAATGGATTTGCTTAAGAAAGGTCCAAATTAGGTTGACCTATAGATTAAAAGCCATAAAAAATAATTACCGGCTTAAGAGGGCCGTCGTGCCCCGGTCTCCCCTACTACGGTAAACTAGGCTTGAGAACGAATCCACGGTCGACAGAAAAACTTGTACTCGCACAACGAATGCTCAATCAGAACTGCATGACTCAACTATCACCAAACTCAGAGCTTTTCGCTAAAAACCTTTTTGTCAAAATATTCAAAGAAGGATAACCGTCTCATATTATCTTACTATCTTGTCCTCTGTGTCTTACTATACCCATCCTGTGATCGTGGCTACGTTTGGTGAACAAATTTCACAGCGAGCCTAAGCCTCCCGCAAGAACCATATTCTGCTTAAGTTGTTAGCAACTACACGGGAAAAAAGGCCAGTCGACAGCTGAAATGGAAGGTAGATTTTTCAATTAATCTATATAAAAAGTTTCATACATACGTATCTTGTGATATATCTTAGTGTATAGTCATGATATGATATTGGGCTCGTTTTCTAAGAGTAAGAGTAAAAAAGGAGAGGGATTATTTTCGATAGAGAACTTCAGATAATTGATTTGACATAACATTATATAGGTAATGTACAAAACTAATCTTTATATAAACAAAGTATTGGGAATTTAATTAGTATGAGATCATAATTGTAATCGCTGTTACCATGACAAGACCAGTTATAATTATAGGACCTACAGGTACGATTGAAGCATCATAAATAATAAAAGTAATACTCTTAAAATATAAAGTAGATGTGAAATTTACAGGTTATTTTGTTCACAATTAAATACACGTGATAAAATTGTATTATAATAGGAAATGCGTAAGTTATGTGGAATAAAAACCATATTTTCAACATTTTTAGATTCCATTAAAATTTTCAAGGCTATCAAGTTATTGGAAGAAATGGTCAAAACATAAAGTTTAAGGTCGTGAATTAAAGCTTATTAAATAAGCTTTCTGATACTCTATACAGAAATTGTCTATGAGTTTTAGTTTTGAAATTATATGAACTTGGAAGTGGATAAAAACTGATTTTTTCGAAAAATCATGGAAATTTCAAACAGCCATAACTTCAAAACTAATCCACCGATGACGCCCATCTTTAAACTTAAAAGTGATAATCGCCCATAGAATAAGTGTATTAAATTTCATTAAGATGAGATGAATATTGTAGGCGCAATCGTGTCCTCAAAACTTGGTTCTATTATATAGGTTGTGACAAAATTCCTCGTAAAATCGACCATGAGGACAAATAGAATAGTTAGATTTTTAAAAAAATCTCCCTAAAAAGAGTTTCGCCCTCATCACAAAAGGCAAGATAACGAAAAATGTTGTTATAGTGACAAACATGATTAGCTTACGGTAAAAAATCAATTTGTTATAATAACAAATGGAATTGTGTCGTAATTAAGAATTCGATTCGTTATAAAAAGACATGCAGGCATTCAAAGCTGCTATTTTGTTACCTTAAGTAATCTTAGCTTGTGAGTTCCAAAATTTTGTCAGTCTTATAAATTTACTTTGTTATTTTAACAAATCACTTTTTTTTACCGTAACATAACAGTTTTGTTGTAGTTACTAACTATTGCTAGGTGCAACAGATAATTTTCTAACGTTACAAAAACATTGTAATCATAACGAATGTTTCGTTATCCGTATATTAAGACAGAAATTTGTTACTGTAAGTAATCTTACTTTGTGGTTACAAAAATTTTTTTCCCGTGTAGAGATTAAATTTTATTAGTTAATTGTTACTATAAAAACTTGTCTCGACTGTTGGGAATTTCCCGTCCCATTGGAAAAATATTTCATTAAATCTTGTAAGTAAATTAAGCATGATCTTATATTAATTTGATTCATTTTGATAATTAACTTATAGGCATTATTTCGAGTCTGTTTCTACATAATCGTCCACCCTGTAACTCAATAGATCGTTGTTGTGACAATACGTTATCACTACTGTAGCAATACGACCTTACGATTAGTGAATCCTGACTGTCATTTCAATGTGAGGAAACAGTGTTTTAATAAGTTATTATCGTGGTAGTAACGATATCGTTTTGTGATGATCACGAAAATTTTTTTTCCTTATTAAGATTTACATAAATTTTCGAAAAAATGTCACTTGGGTGCTTATGTAAAAATAATAGATTATAAACACGAAAAACAATTTTATGTTCCCATTTGAGAATAATTTAGGACAAGTCATTTTGTACCTCTTTCTCTCCTTCTTTAAGATACGGCAGTATCACAGCTATTAAGTTCTAAAATAAATCATTATTTATTATTATTTTTATCATTATTATTATTATTATTATTATTATTATTATTATTATTATTATTATTATTATTATTATTATTATTATTATTATTATTATTATTATTATTATTATTATTATTATTATTATTATTATTATTATTATTATTATTATTATTATTATTATTATTATTATTATTATTATTATTATTATTATTATTATTATTATTATTATTATTATTATTATTATTATTATTATTATTATTATTATTATTATTATTATTATTATTATTATTATTATTATTATTATTATTATTATTATTATTATTATTATTATTATTATTATTATTATTATTATTATTATTATTATTATTATTATTATTATTATTATTATTATTATTATTATTATTATTATTATTATTATTATTATTATTATTATTATTATTATTATTATTATTATTATTATTATTATTATTATTATTATTATTATTATTATTATTATTATTATTATTATTATTATTATTATTATTATTATTATTATTATTATTATTATTATTATTATTATTATTATTATGATTATTATTATTATTATTATTATTATTATTATTATTATTATTATTATTATTATTATTATTATTATTATTATTATTATTATTATTATTATTATTATTATTATTATTATTATTATTATTATTATTATTATTATTATTATTATTATTATTATTATTATTATTATTATTATTATTATTATTATTATTATTATTATTATTATTATTATTACTGAACGAGCTTCATCCAAATATTCACTTGACAACCATAAAAAATGGACGAAAATTTAATTGCGTTAATAACATCATTATATTCTTTTATGTTTCAAGGTCTTTCTTTGTTCCCAATCAAAAAAGTAGGTATTCGGAATTAATTCATTATCACAAGTCATGTATGAATGCCCAGAAGGCTTTCGTTTCATTAGATCATCTTTTATTATAACTTTGTTTTCGACGATGACCGCTGATTCCACTAGCTTTATAAAAAAAATATTTTGTCCATTTGTTACAGTAAGGAACCAACCAGCAAATCAACAATGTCTTCAGCAGTTTGGCTTGTTATTTTCAAAATATTATTTGTTATTACATTAACAACTTCTAATCCTTCTGGTAAATAATTAATTTTTTTTTGTTATTTTGTTATTATTAGTAATTATTGTTTCTAATTTTATCATTAATTTTTTTTTTCATTTCTAGATACTGGAATCAGTCATCGCCAATGTTATTGCGATTTCCTTGAAAACCTGTGTCCTCTGGAAGAACGAATTAGTTTAAGATTATTCAACGATCCGGTAAGTAAATTATACGCTGAATATTTATTTTAAATTAGTTAATGCTCTTGATTTCAAAAATAGTTATCTTATGTTATTTATCGTTATTTAAATTTATATTCTAAGCTCACAGAATTACAAGCTTTATTATAATTTTTATAAAAATATTTATTTTTAAATTATTATTAGATTGCGTAACTAGTAGACTAGGTTAGCCATTAATCGTCATGCGCAATAGTTTCAGCACAAGTCATAGGTGCGCGCGCATGAACTGGTGACGGCTACTAAAGAGATTGTGTGATAAGCAATAGCTCAGCTCACTTGTTGCGCAACTTCTGTTAGTTAATTGTTTTCCACGAAATATTGTTATCTTTCGTGGAGAACAAATCAATTAATATTAAGTAAAATATAATTTATATTTCATAATTATAATCACCCTAGCGAATTTGTTTTTACCGAAAATTTGAGTTTCTTTTTGGTTCATTTTCGGTATAGTAGAAATTAAATAAAACTTCGTTATGTTGTAAGAATTATAACCAATTCATATCCAGATTATACTCAAATAATTTCAGGTTTTGGGTATAGTTTGAATTTTTCATACTTAAATAATACTGAAAAAATATCATTTCTAATAAAGTCTTCATCCGTGAAAAAAGAAGTGTTTCTTTAAAGTTTATAGTAAATAAATTTATTGAATACATAAAAAATTATAAAAATATTATTTTAACTTATTCTGTTTTTTTATTTTACTCAAAAAAAAAAAAAAAAAAAAAAAAAAAACAACAATTTTAAAGGAAATTTTTCTGTTTACATTTGATATACTTAAAATTATCATTAATTTGTTATTTATTTGATTCTATAGCAATAACAAGATAGTTAGCACAAACATAATGCATATAAAAAAAAAAAAAAAAACAGACGATAAATAAGAACGAAATTGTTCATTTCATCGACCTGTGGCAGCGTCACGAATACTTCACGAGACCTCTCAAATGATAGGTCCCAAGTTTGAATCTTCAGTCTAATAGTACTTTTTTAAATTATTTATTAAAAAAAAATAAATACATAAATAAATTATTCAACTAATATACTTAAATATATTGAATTTATTGATATCTGAGAAATTTTATTTTTTATTTTTATCTCAGTATAACTTCAGTATAAATGGTTCAAAAACATGGCTAAATTATTAGTATGGATGAGTATAATTCGAGTATACTTTTATAATTATACTGAAAACATACTGAAATCATATACTCAAATACCAGGTATGTTTTAGATATTTTTTCAGTATAACGGACTTCTCTAGGGCATGAATTAAATTTGAAGTTCCTGTCACAGCTGAAAATTTTGATTGAGCGTTACATTTATCAATAAAATTATTATTATTTCTACCGCAATAAATACCGTTATCGGTGACATTAGATATCCGTGGACAAAATATCCGCAAAAAAATGTCCATTGACAAAATATACGCAGACAAAAAATCTGTAGACAAAATATTCGTAAAAAAATCAATTGATTAAATACTTGTCGATAAAAATTGGTGTGACGCTTTTTGGGCACAAATTCGTAAAAAAAGGTCGCTATGTTTCACACTTTTTTGTGTGTGGGTATATTTTTGTAATTGCACACACACAAAATTTGTTAAAAAAGAGTGCTATGTTTCACACCTTTTTATGTATGAATCAATCATATGTATTTTCGCATTAAGTATTTAATGAATCAAATGATGAATTTTCATAAAGATATGATTTTAATCACTTTCTTTTACTGCTATTTTAACTATGAAAATTTTGATGTGATGAATTCGTATCTTTGGTATGTCCATTTTCAGGATATTTTGTCCATAGATATTTTATTCATCGGATATTATTTCCGTAGATATTTTGTCTGAGGATAGTTTGTCCCCAGATATGTTGTTACGCAACTCCGTTATCATTATAATTTTCTGTATCATAATTATTATTAGTATAAAAAGTAAAATTTTATGGAAGCTAGTATCTCGCATTAAACTTCCGCAAGACTATGATCATGTTGACTTGCTGAAGGTTTAAGATACAGATTTACATAAAACTTTCCTAAAAATGCTACTAGGGATGATGATAGATATGTTAATAACGGGATAAGTTATAACGAGCATTGATTTAATTTGAAAGATTTGATAAAAATTGCTCTATATATCAAAAGTTATCGATAACCACAAAAAATTGACTGCCTATTATTTCATTATCTCATGAAAATTTGATTTGTTAAAGTTTTCTACGGCTGATTGTGCAGACAATCAAGTAAAATATTGTGATATACCAGATGGATTGATGAGCGAAACATGTGGGAAGAAAAAGCTAACAGTAATGAGACCTAAGAAAAATGGCAAAGCACAAACTGGTGAATATCCATGGCAAGCAGTTATTTTGAGACGTAAAGATGATGGTAACTTTGAGTATATTGGAGCTGGTGTGCTGATTAACAAGAAACATGTCCTTACTACTGCGCATAAAGTTGATTCTGCCATGTAAGTTGATTAAATATTTACTTGATTAGATAAAAATGAAATCGGTGAAGAGAAAATTAGAAGTATTTGTAAGAAATAATATTACGCAATGTACGAGCAACCACGTATTTATTAGTACAAGCATCGATCCGACATTATGAAACAATAGAGGTATTAGGTACAGAATTTATATCCCACATAGCGGTTTTTTCAAGGCTTGCACAAGCCTGCTCTCAAGTTCGATAGTTGTTACCGTCACCATTCACCTATGAGTCTTGCTCCAGATATTTGGGGCAGATTTAAATTGCAAGTTTTATGCTAGCCGTACACAATAATTTTGGTAAAGTTATTATTCAATTCCAGTGGAAAATTGGGTTCAGAAGTATGTTGAATCTACTTTGCGCATGACTTGCTCAAGTTAAAACTGGTGGAGGAAGGAATAGGATGGGGAGTTTCGCGCGTCTTGAGCAACCCATGCGCAAGTATCTGCTGCAAGTTTCTTGGGCAAGAAACGCGTCAGAAACTTTAGCTGCACTATGTTAGTAATATCTGAAATATTCTTGCCTACAATACCATGAGCAAATCATGCACAATTTTTAAGTCAGTTCCTTGATACACAATCTTGCGCAAGGCACATGCGTAGAAGGAGACACAAGTAACTATGGGTCTTGCACAAGGCTCTTATACAAGAGCACTTGCTTAAGTACGTGTTACTTGGGATGTAGCTAGGAACAGGGGATGTATCAGTTTAATCGTCCGGTACGATCTGTCCTAAGCCAACCTCTTCAGTTGGGTCTAAAGTCCCCTTGACTTGTAGGGTCAAGCCTGATATCACGTGATGGGGATACGATTGACGTCACAGTCAACTGCTTCAACATTCAGTTGCATGGGGTAAAATGGCCGTTTCTTTTATGGGGTCTTAATAAGTGAATGAACCTCGGAAATCGCCGCCACTAGGGAATAGTTATAAACTGTGCATGCGTAAAGAATTATGGAAGAATATTTAGCCCATAGATCATCTAAAGTGGGAGTAAAAACCGACGATACCTAGTCCAATCTCTTGCTAGAACAACATAAATATTTTTGATACATAAGCGTAAAGGGAGATATTGGTGTTGGTTTAAACTGAGATTGAGGTTATAATGTATTGTGAAGTATATTTTCTTGAGTTAGTGATTAAATCTAGCATTCAAAAGCTTTAAAATACTTCTTTGTTTATTATCTTATGGTAATCAATAACGCTAGATAATTTTTGGAATCAAAATTCATTTTTTCAGACTCTCCAAATTAAAAATTCGTCTTGGAGAATCGGATTTGTCATCTAACGAACAAGAATGCGAGCAACAAGACTATCGAGCCTTAAGAATAATCAAGCATTCGAAATTTAACTCTGAAACACTTGAAAGCAACATTGCGTTAATAATATTGGACCATGAAGTTCCTTTGGCAACGACTGCGCATATCAGTACCGCCTGTGTGTCCTCAGGAGTTCCAGTGACTGGAACAAGATGTTGGGTCGCTGGTTGGGGTCGTAATCCTGCGGAATTTTCAACAGGAAGTTCGAATTTATTGAAAGATTTGAATGTACCCATTGTTGATCGATCTGATTGTCAGAAACAAGTTCAAAGATCCTTTAACGACAGTTATAATTTACCCGAAAATGTTTTTTGTGCCGGTGAAGGAAAATTGGAGTCTTGCATGGTAATTTAATGATTTATTGTTATTATTTATGGGTTAGCTGAATTTTTTCATTTATTAATATGATTCTAGATTGAGGGTGGCGCTCCACTGGTTTGTGAATCGACACCTGAACGATGGGAAGTTGTGGGTCTAGTTTCAGCGGCTATCAGTTGTGAACAAAATGTTCCAAGTATTTACACTGATGTCCATAAATTTGTTTCATGGATTAATCAACAAGTTTTTGATAATTATTAAGAGACAATGCTTGAATAATGTGTTTTCCGATAAAAATTGTTTGAATTGATAATAAAAAATGTTCACAACGACAAATTGTTCGTTACAACTTGCTCAAGTTTTTAACTAATGATTGTTCATTAATATTTGTTTAAAGTTTGCTCGAAAATATATTCACAACAATTTTTTTGAGCTCAAAGAACTTGGAAAGAGCAGAAAGTTCGGCATGAGCTCGTGGGGTGTGGAAAAAAAAGAATAAAAAAAAAAACCTGAAAATCGCCTGACCCTGTGGGCTGGCCCCTAAACTTCCGGCTGTTTTCGAGTTCTAGGAGCTCGAAAACATTATTTTCGATACATTTTTGAGCTCTTCAAGCTCCAAAATAGTAACGTTGCACATTTCATTGCAAAAATTCGAATAATAAACGATAACAAAAAAAAAAAAAAATGAAGTAAATCGTTGTTTTTTTTTTTATATCAGCAATATCGTTGGAAATAATTTACTGATTTTCGCGTTCAAGGCGATAATCAACGTAGTTTTTTAACCACTAACGTTAAATCAGAAATTTTCATCAATTAGCTCAACTATTTTAATTTTATTAGAAGAAAACACTTTTTCGCAATTCTTTCGACTATGGATTCTCTTGAACTAATGACCGATTTTAATGGTTCAGGTGGCATTCGATACGGCTCATCAAGTCTTAGAGCTGATTATATTTTGGAATCAATCTTTCGAGTACATTATAAGTTATCCAAATAAAATATTTTAGAAAAAAATTTATATTTGAAATATCTCCGAACGGGCTGAACTGATTATGCTCAATTTCTCATAGATTGTTGAAATTAATGAACCGCTTCCAACGCCACCTCACAAAGCCAAATCGGTTTAACCGTTCAAAAGTTACAGAATATTCTCATACATAAATACATACGTACATACACACATACATTGGACATCATCTTGAAATTAGTCAGGATAACACCCTAGAACCTCAAAACGTCAAGATCTGTTAGAAATTCGATTTTCGAATATCGGATCGAAACCAATAACTTTACTTTCTTTTGATAATTTTCAATTTTGTTGGCGGGAAGTTAAAAATCTGAAAAAACGCTTGACATTGCAGGCCATCTCTGAAACTTCTCGCTGTTTTCAAGCTCATTGAGTTAGTGATTATGTTCTTTGGCGAGTCGATTTTTCGCTTAGATCGACGTAAAAGTTTTCAATTTTTAATTGATGATAAATGAACGAGAAAGACATAGTAGTAATATTCATAAGACTTCTACTCTACCAAAATCCGAAGCTATTAGAAAAAGAATTGAACTGATTAATTGCGTTTTTCGAAAAATTTCTCGCTCACATATGGGCATCCCAATCGACGTCTAACAAGTCCCATTTTAAATGATTTTTTTTTCCTATAGTGTAGCTAAATAATATTTTTGTAATAGCAACCGCGAAAGTTAGATTTTCGAGCTATACTTCGTTTGACACGGCCATAAGCTAGAAATTTTATGTACCGGGCCCAAATAGCGAGTAACTCGGTACTATTCTAACCTTGAAGTCAGTAGCGAGTTCGGCAGTAGCAAAAGTACACGAAGCTTTTCAAAATGATTAAGCCCGTGACTGAACACCTATAATTTCTCACTACAAAAAAAATAATTACAATAATACTTTTTGAAAAGTTAATTTCAACTTATACAGTAAATTAAAGTGTACTCTTATTGGCGTATAAAAAATAAGTCTAAGAGCCAGTGAATGGCAGACTACACATATTTTATGAAAACCTAAAATTTTCTCAGTCGGTCTGTTGTACCTACTGATCATAAGATGGGAAGTAGCTAAGCTTGGATGCGGTGGCTTTAGCGTCACTCAGGTGTGACGTGATAATTTGATGAATTAAAAACATATTTTATGAAAGCTGGCGTTTTGATATGCCAAAGTATACTATTACAGCTTCTCAAAAATTAAATGGCAGACGACTAACATGATTCTACCGTCGTGGCAGACCCTTTGAAAATTTCGATTTAATTGTTTAAATCAATATAACTCTCAAACTGTTGATTTGATAGGAAAGTTTATAAAAACACAAATGTTGAGAATAAAAAAATATAAAAAAAAGATAACGTAGTTGTTTTTTCTATCTGAAATATTTTGCGAAGTATAGCAAAGAACGAGCCGGGTAAAAATCATTGTAAAACATTCGCTTAACTGAAAAAAAAGTTTATATGAAAAAAAACTTATGCTAGGAGAGAGTTGAGACGTTTCATATGTGACTATCTTGTTCGAATGCTGCGTTGTATCCTTGGTTTATGGTCCTAACGGATCCTGCAAGTCGTAAAAGTAGGCTCTCAAGTTGCTCGACTCGAAGAAAGAGTTATTAAAATTAGAAAGTATAGGTAGAATTTGACAAAATATCAAGACTATTTTAAGTATAACATTTCCGTTATTTAACAAAAATAGAAACGACAAGATAATATTATATTTTTGTGTTGGATTATTCCAACAATGTCTGTTAGACACCCGGATTGAAGCCGTCACGAAGCATTAATCAACCTAATTCTTGTTGTAGAAGCTGTCATCCGTCCTCGGAATGAAATCTATTGGATATCAGCAATTAACTCTTTACCATTTAAAAGATATCAGTAAAAATTGATGAATTTTCTGAGATTTCCGCTTGAAATTTACCGTCCATACCGTCTTTCTGTCTATTTTTTCCGTATACATCGTATACATCTCTTTCTGTTTTCTATATGTATACTATCTATCTATTTTACTTATGTATGTACTACTAGCGCCCCCTATTAAAAAAAATTGAAGCAGCTGTCAGTTTATTTATTTTATTTTTTTTTCGCTTATTTATTTATTTTAAAGGTTAGCTTTCACATTTTGGGTGCTGAGATCTCGATATTTTATATAAAAAAAAAAAAAAAATTTATACGAGTATCGATTTAGCGTGTGATGGAATGCAGAAAAAATGAAAAAGAACGGAGACAGGAAAATAAATTTAATTATTTAATTAAATAGGAAAAAAAATATCACTCATTTTCATTACGACATGAGCATTTGAAGAATGCAACTTTCGACTTTCGAAACATTTTATTTTAGTCTTCTTATTCAAAAATAGTTCCTTAATAGAATTGTACTATGGCACTACCTTACCGAAGAAAGTTTTCGGTTGGCCACTCGGATACACCTTTATTATTGAAGTTTCCTTTTAGTTTATTGGTATGCATAGATTATTAGCTATAGCAATAAAGTTTTGTACGCATCGACACCAAAAATCAATGCAAACAGAGTTCTCAACTTGGCATTGATCATCTTTCCAACAATATCCGTTTAGAATTGGGAGACACGTTGATGTTCCAACTGCTATGTTAGCTAATGCACAAACACATTTTCCTTCTTTCGAACAGGATGAATGCCATGAATCACTGCATTCCATAACATCATTACAGGAACTCAGCAAGTGTGCTGTAACAAACAATTAATAAGTAGATAAGTTTGATTAACTTGTTCCTTGAACAATTTTATAATTTCTAAAATTGATATTGATAGAATAATACTTACTTTGAACACATTGGGCAACAGATATTGCCGTGTGATTACTTTTACATTGACATTGATGATTAGAACAATGCAATGAATTATTGTAACAATCTACGTCATGTGAACAGAACCCATTCAATGTTGGTACACAACAAAATTTGTCGAGTGCAAAATAATTCATCTTACAAGCACATATATTATTTGTTGAACATCTTGAATTCTTAAGGTGATTACAATCTATATCTGTTGCACATTTTTTGCCCAGCGTTTGTGAATCTTCTGTATTGATAATAGAAATTTTGATCAAAATACATCTACATGATAAAATTAGTTAATATGACCAAATACAATATCTTTGGAAAAGTCATGACCCAAATTTTTGCCTATTTATGATTTCCCTATCAAAAAAATCAATATAGGAATCCAGCATAGATTCCTCTATGGATTCTCACATGGCCTTTTTGAATGGAATCCCATTTGGTTTCCTATAGGAATATTAATTCCTGCTTTTTTTCTTATACGCGTATCAAGAGACGATAGATATAGAACTCCAAATATTCCGGATTCTATAGAAATTATTATATAGAAACCCAGATTCCTGTATGAATTTTCCACTAAGAAATTCATATATCCAAGTTCCCATATGGAAATCCAGATACCGATGGTTTCCTACGTGGATTATTATATGCATCTATACACTTCTATATTAACTCCCATGGATTCTTACATGATTCCATAGGTTCCTATATGAATTCCTATGGGTTCTCATGCAATCTTACATGGATTTTTTTGATAGAGTACTAATGTTTCCATGTGACAATAAGCTTGATATTCTAACTTTCAAGAATATATTTAATATAAGCGCTGCAAACACGGAGAGAATAGTAATGATTACCATTTTTTGGCTGGTATTTATCATGTTTCATAGTAGCTACGCTAAGGTTAAAATTACTTTATAGCATACTTATCAAAGTTACGCGAGAATGGTACTGTCTCATGTTGCGTAGGCCTCGAAATAGTTTAAATATTAAGCACTGCTATAGTCAGCTCAAATCAGTTAAATACTTATTTATTATTACTTAAAGAACTGTCATGGCTGTCACTACCATTCATAACCGGAAAAAACATTATGTCAAATAAAAACTGCGTCTACAAAATCTGTGTCACCACACTACATTGCTATTATTCCTATAATACATTGGAGAAAATACCATTCGCTTCTCTCCTTGAGAAGGTTGTCGGGAAAGGTAAAATAAATTTTTTAAAGCCCATTATTAACACAAATTTATCAATTTGATTTTAATTATAATTGGATATAAATTTTTTCGAATAGAACAATCAAAATTCATCTTTTATTAGTTTTTTAAACATTGTGATCGATATGCCTTTCCAATAAGACTTTAGATGCAGCATTTAGTGACAGCCTCAGTGATTAATTCAATTATTAGAAAACGAGTGCTACTTTTAGGTAAATGTTATAATAACCGATCAAGCAGCCAAGTAGAGACTGGAAACGGCTGACAAAGTATTAAGTGAGATTTCAATCGTTTTATGCTAGAAATAATTCATAACTATACTGCAAAAAATTAGGGGTTAATTTGAAATAAATTTTAACGTCAAACCCACCTCGACTCCAAGTAAGAGAAAAATTGGAATTATCTACCGAGTAAAGATAAGAATTTTATTGGCGGACAAATTTCGATCTGTATAAGTCTGGCGAGTATAAGTATATTACGGAATAACAAGAACTATTATTTGTATATATATTTTTCTCTCTATGTTAATAACTCTGATAAATTTTATTGCTTATACTTGAAGTCAATATTAATAAATAGACATAATTATAAATAAAGACTAATAACACCGGCACACAAAAAAAAGTGGTTCGCACATCTGATTAGACCTACCTGGTGACATATATTTTGATACGCTGAATCCAAATTTGTGGTCGATTTTGTCCGGTCAACCCCGAAATTTCGAGTAAGTAGCAAAAAACCGTCAAAAATGGCTAAGCAATAGTAAAAAATTGCAAGGATGTAAACGAAAAAAGATTTCTTAATCTAGATAAAGTATTGTCCTAATGAATTTTTATGCGTAGAATCCAAATTCGCAATCGATTTGGCTCGTACACCCTGCAACATTAGATAAATTTCGGAAAAACGGTAAAAATCATAAGAAAATAGTCATAAAGTAGTACATGGAGAGAATTTTATGGTAAAAGTTATCATCAAGTTATAGTACAATTTTTAAACTGAATTTTATGATGGAAAAGATCATTTAAATTCTTAAGTAAACAATCTGAATTGCAGTATCTACCAACTATATGGTAAAATTTACAATTATTTTTGATCAGCCTTAATAATGATGACCGTCTAAGTTAATAAAAAATTTTAATATCAGCGTGATAGTCTGACGCTTGTCTATGTGTAATTTGATTAACTGTGGAAGTGATTAATTTCACACACATGAACACTCTCCCACACACACACACACACACACACACACACATGCACACTCTCCCACACACGCGCGCAAACACATGTAAACATACACACACACCCGCGCACGCTTGAACACACACGCGAGTGCACAATTGCACACACATATGCGCACACACGTGAGTGCACAATTGCACACGCACGCATGCGCACACACGCGAGTGCTAATTGTAATCATTAAAAATTATAATTGTTGCAATCGAAGATGGTAACTTTTATCATTCAAAGTTGTAAAAATACTTAACTAAGAATATCTGTATGCATGTGTGTGTGCATGTGTGCATGTGCATGAGTGCGGTCGCGCGTGTGTGTATGTGTATGCATGGGCGTGTGTGTGAAATTAATCACTTCCACAGTAAAATTTTTTATTAGCTTAGATGGTCATCATTATTTAGGCTGATAGTAACTATTACCGTCAGGTTATTAAGAATTACGATATTTATGATAGTAGTAATTATTTAAGATAGTAAAAGTTATAATTTCTGATTATAAAAAATAATTATAAATTGTACCTTATAGTTGGTAGATACTACTATTTAGATTGCTTATTTAATAATCTAAATGATATTTTCTATCATAAAATTCAGTTTAGAAATTGTACTATAACTTGATGATAATTTTCACCATAAAATTCTCTCCGTTAGTCAAAATACAACTTAACTAAGTTTAAAAAATGTTTCACCAAACTTTCAATAAAAGTGAGAATTACAAGACTTTAGTTGAAGAATTGCTGGAAAATTACTGAAATTTGGATTGCTTAATTAATTTCAAATTGCACTTTCTACATTCTCACCTAGACCATTTTTCTGATAAACTTGAAGACTACAGTGAAGAACAAGGAGAACGATTTCATGAAGACATAAGTAAAATAGAGAGTTGGTATCAAGAAAATTGGAAAGTCGGTTTTTTTTGCTATTTCTATCGTTTTTTTCGAAATTTATCTAAAATTGGAGGGTGTACAAGCCAAACCAACTGCGGATTTGAACTCTACGCAAAAAATGTAGAATTAAAATTACTTGATCTGGATTAAAAAATTTTTTTTCGCTTGCATAACTGCATTTTTTGCGGTTTTTAGCCATTTTTGGTGGTTTTCTGCAATTCATTATAATTTTGGAGGCTTCATGAGCTAGAAGATCTCCATATTTGGATTCAGCGCATCGAAATACATAATCCTAGGTAGGTCTAGTCAAATGTACAAACCACTTTTTTTTGTGTGCCGGTGTAATTTTTCACAATACCTGCGCCGAAAGTTTACATTCCTGCTGTGTTTAGAGGAAGGGAAGTTATTCTTTTTTCCTATAAGAAATGAAATGTTGAAAATTATCGCATGCGACATTCTTCCCTCAAACAGAGGCCGAAATTTAAACTTCTAGGTGCAGATGTGGTAAAAAATTGTATACGCACCACGAAGGAAGGTAGGACGTTTCAACCCGCGTATTTACCACCCTCGCCTTCGGCTGGAGTAGGCAATTATACACGCGGTTTGAAATGTCCTACTTTCCTCCCTTGGTCTGTAATATACTATTACTCACCGAGTACACATTCATAATAAGACTGCGGCAAGTATTTATGCTTACAAAGACATCTATTCGTTACACAAATTGAATTTTCAACCAAACAATCTTCATTCTTTGAGCAATAACCATCCAAAAGCGGTTCACACATTGTTTCATTAAATTTGATATAATTGTCTTTACAAACACATTTTTGATGAGAACACTTTTGTCCTATGTTAGTGCAGTCAGAATCTTTGGAACAATATCCTATTTTTTTACACAGTAGAAAAAATAAATAGTCCATTATAATTATAATAACATCTTATTATTAGTTAAATATACGGAAATGCGAACAAAGCCGTTCATTTTCAATAGATATAGACGATTGAACAAGACCATGTCACCGAGAACTATACTGGCAACGAATTTTAGACTGCTTAGCTACTCCGCGTGTATAAAATGAATGTTATTTATCTCAATAATACTTTTGTAGAGTAAAAACATGTTACCCTACAGTCCGAATGAGCCATCATTTCTCGATTTGAGATTGCTATGAAATTATCGAAGAGGCTTATGAGGTTAATACGAAATCATATCATGAGATTAACACTATGAGGTCAAGGAAATTGAAATGAGGTTTAAAGCTGATCATGGTCATTCAAATTAAGCTTTACCGGTTATGGAAGTTCCGTTACTAGCTGCATCATTAGCTGAGCTATCAGGGCCTAGGTGGAATTACGTTTAATTATCTCCATCCTTAATAAATATCACTAAGTCTGCATTGACTGCTGAAATTAGAATAAACACTACTTTCTAACCAGCATGGTTCATTATTACCTTTAATAAGTATTGGTGCACATGTCTGATTATTCGTTTGATAATGATCGTGTACACATACACATTTCTTATCTTGAGAGCATTTTGAATTGCCAATGAATTCCGCACAGTCTGAAGTACGTTTACAAGGCATGCCTAAGTATCCTGTATTGTGAAAAATCAATTTAAATTATTCATAAATGTGATTAAAGCTTCATTTAAGTACAAACATTTACTATTTATGATTAATCATTTAGCGCAAATAATAAAATTTGACATCAAGAATATATCATTAGATACCTGAAACCGAGTCTGAAAAGCTTAATTATAAAGATTACTTATTTCTGATTAATTTCAATGATGTATTTAAATATTTAATGAAATTCATGCACAAAAAATGCGCTGCTAAATGGGTACTATCTTGCTTAAGAAAATTTCAAAAGACAATTGCTATTTAAGCCTATAAGATGATGATACCCGCACTGTACTCAATATAAAATCGGTAAATGTGTTTTGCCCCCACCCGATGTAAACTGTCAATGCGTCTAAGGTCGCTGATGGAAGTCGAATAAAAAATTGTGGACTGAATTTGCACATTTACTCCCTTCTTGTGCAAATATGCAGACTAATTTGGCTCGCACAATAGACGTTTTTTGAAAAAAACTATACACGGTAAGAAATGCATGACGTTCAATACCATGCGGGTATGGTTTCAAGACAAATACTGAAACAGTATGTGAAATATTTTAAGACAGTATTGTAACGAGTCCCAGAAATATGGTGCTATTCACTATATTGTATAGTACTGGAGCTGTTGTATTAATCTTACGTATGCATAATAGGCACGGCGAAAGAGCATGGTCCTGAGACCCATACTACAATGCCAAGGGCACAATGCTACTAGTTTTTTCCGCCATAATTTTTGGCGTGTTAATCAATGTAGACTATCATATTATCGCCAAAACTATGTAGATGTCGTTAGACTAGGTATATATATATACCGTATATCTGCCAGAAGCATTATGGATACGGCAACGCAGTATGGGCCTGACGGCCATACTGGCATTGCAGGCTCCACGACAACTATCGCCACTATTACTATTTTCGCAATGGTCGAATCATCTATGTATACAATTTTACACCGTATAAAAATCTTCGATACCATACAGTATGGTGCTGACGCCCATCTGGCATAGTGATATCTGCAAAATATTTCTTACCGTGTACCCATAGATTATTTGAACAATTGGACGTAATTACGCCTGAAAGACATAATCCAGCAATTTTTCTTGAGGATGAATTCTATAAACTACCAATCCTATTTAGTACAATTAATATATTTTACAAAATTTTATAAAATAAAGTGTAAATTTCATGGAATTTTTCAAAATTCCATTGTTTTATAGAATTTTTTCGTTTAAGTTCATAAACATATAAAATATTACTGACTTTTATACATTTTCCTAAAACTTATTGGAATTATATAAAAATATTTTTTCACGAATATAAAAATTAAATAGCTATAATTTCGAATTGTGGGTAAAGTACATTAAGACTTACGTTCTCTACATTCAAAATTCCAAATGTTTTCGTATTGTGATTTACATTTACACTCGTTATAAATACATAGTGTGTGTTCAACTTTACAATCATCATCTGAGTTACAATGTTGATTAAATTGTAGTAAACATGATGTTTGATTATGATTAGGCAATGTAGGCCGTGAGCAACTACAAATTTTGTCTCTCGAACAAAAAGAAAATTTTATTGTGTCACAATCAGAATCCGTTTTACAAGATGAACCTATTACTGAAATATTAAAAATAAATATCAGTTGATACTGATAATATTTTTAGTTTTGATACTCATTTAATTACATAGTAAGCAATGATCATTGAAATGTTGGAAATATTTTTCGTCGCATCGACATTCATTACCAATACAAGATGAATGATTGGCTGCACATTTTTCATCCTTCCAACAAAATGATCCCAATAACGGTTGGCAAGATGTTTCGTTAACCATAATATTATTTAATCTACAGACACAATATCCATCTTTCGAACACTTGCCATGCATTATGTCACTGCAATCTTCGTCATTTGAACAGAAATTTCCTAATTTATCTGCATTTTTAAAAAAATAGTTCAGATCTTTCAAGAGTAATTGTCGTTTTTAATTACCAAATTATAGCAACTAAATAGTTGTAACTTTTCTGTCAATTTCAATACATTTATCTGTCATTCAAAATTGAACTATTTCAATAAATCACGTTACTGATGCTATAAGGGCGTATCCCGAAAAAATACCCTTAAAAAGGCACAAGGGCGTATAAAAATTTTTTTTCCTGGAATTGACGTAGTTATGCCTGAAACGGGCAGAAATGCAAAAAAAAATTTTGGTACGCCCTTATGGCTCCCGGTAGGTATCCTGGGTTACTTAGATATGTGGGTTAAATTTCTATAAAATATCGTTATATTCTCATTTTTCCCTAGTAAAATCTCCCATCTTGATAAAGCAAAATTTGCTACGTCAACAGAGGAATTTCCCCTAAACAAAATTGGAAAAACTCCCATGTTTTTCTCTCCATGCAACTATAAATCAGTTGCCATATGGCATTAGTTTCTTTTCTGTCTAAAAATCTTCCAAAAATTATATTTTTTTTTCTTGTAGCTTTTTCCAATATTGATTTCTTAAAAGATCGATGGCAGAAATTTTGAAATGTAAAAATAATTTTTTGTTTTGCTCGTGAAAATTAATCTTCAGTAGTCTAGTTGCAATATTTTAATAACTTTTTTTCTGTAGATACAGGTAACATTTGAAAAAAAAATTTTTTTAAAACTTACAGACGCCAGTAATTTATTCAAGAAAAAAAAAACGTTAATATTGAAAATTCGAACTATACAATTAACGAAATTTATATTTTTGATAGATTAGACTAAAATGAGAGTTTGCGGGATGCTTGTATTGACGGCACAAGTCGTAAGTCACGCTGAACTATTAACAAGGCTGAGTTTAAACTGATTTTTTCTCTCGAATAAAAAAATACTTTGAATATTAAAAATAGTATCTCATTTTGCCTACGACTGCTTATATAATATTATTTAATAAGTATCAATTACGTCTTCGACCAGGAGATAGCTGAGTAACATCATCCAGCTTCGATCCATTTGTCTGTTTTATAATAATGAACAATAAAATGAATATCAATGAATTTATGTTAAAAATTTTTTTCATTTTATTTGTTTAATAAAATATTAAACTGTTAAATATTAGTTCACAACGTCTTACACACGCCTGGCAAACTAGTATAGAAAGAGTTTCGTAAGAGGAGTATCAAAGCAGTTAAAGTTAAAAATATCATATAATACACACTTGCAATGATAGTGTTGGTAACAAATACTAGAGTAAACGCAATAGAGGGTACACACTAAAACAATTTCAAGTTTTACAACCAGATGTCACGCCCCAAGTGGTCAGCTTCAAATACTTGTTATCATTATCGAACTAGTTTAATGCAAACATTTACTTAAACAAACAAAAAAAAACTATAAAAATTTCGTTAATAACATCAATATATTTTTGGATTTTTCAAGGTCTCTTTTGTTCCCAATCGATAGAAATAAGTTGCCAGAATTAATTCGTTATCATTAACGTTATTAATAAGTGCCCAGAAAGCTCTTGTTTGATGTTGCCATATTCTACTTCAGTTCGTTTTTTTATCAATGATCGTTAATTCTCAATAATTTTTAAAGAAAACGTTTGAGCCTCACCCACATAAACTTACGAAAGATCTAAAAAATTTTAGCAATTTGTGTTAATCGTTTAGTTTTCGAATTTATGATTCTTCAGGCATGTCCCCCATGGGAAAAAATATATTTCATGATGTATGTGAAATATATGTGGCATATAATTAAAATATAAAAAAACTGTAATTAGAATATATGTGAAATATACACACATATACTTTACATATAAAATGAATATATTTCAAATACATAACTTTTGGCCATTTTTCGTATATAAAAAATATACAAGCCCGTTCTATTGGGTTCTATAGCTGATAAAATTTAGAACATAATTGATTTCGTCATTTCAAAGATATTTGCGAAAAACTGTTTTTCATAATTTCATTCTCCGACGAAATCACTCGAACTAATTATCCGATTAAGATGGTTAAGACAGCAATCGACGCATTTTATTAAGTTCTATAGATCTAAATAGTTTTTTATGTCGACTCTGAGAGACATTCATGTCGTTTCTGGAAAGTTAAAAAGAAACTAGAAAAAAAATTTTTTTTCCTGTAATTCGCAAATATTTCCGAGCTTACTTGATTAAAATATCTGAAATTTTCAGGAAAGTTGACAGCTGACAAACTATTTTGATTGCCGCAAGAACCATTCAAATCGGTTGATTATACTTCAAAAGATATAAGAATTTAACGCACACACAAACACACACACTCGGACATAATTCTGAAAATCGTCAGAATAGCTTCATAGGACTCAAAACGTCGACATCTGATGAAAACTTGATTTTCGAAAATCAGAGTGTAAAAAAAAAAGAAACTTTCCTTTGAAAATTTAAAATTAATCGAAAGGACATAAGTGCGTGTTTCATGCGTTTTCCAATATTTAAATTTATTCTCTTCAAAAGTCTATTTTTTAAGTTACAAAGGGACCTTGATTTTTACAGAATGTTTTATAATTTAATTCTAATTTTTTTAAGACTTCTGACTCACGAAACTTTCAGGCTTTCATTTCATTTCCTATTAGGAGAATTTTTACTCTTTTCTGAATACTTTCGGTAACACTTGCTTTTTGGCAATTCAGGATAAATAATAGTCATAAGATGTGCAGCTGAGGGCTAATAAAGTTAAGTCAATTTTATCACATAATCATTATACCATAATTACGATAAAAAAATTTAAATGATAATTAGTTCAAAGAAGTGCATCATAGAAGAGATCAAAACGAATTTTAACTGATGGGAATTATTATTACTATTGATTATTACAATGGTCCCATCGTATAATTGCAGAACTTTTACCCCACAGAAGAATATTCTTTGGCTGGACCGTAGAGTCCACTTTATGTATATTTTATTTTAGTTAATAAGTATACATAGATTATTAGTGACAGCAATAAAGTTATGTTTGCATTCACACCGAAAATCAATGCAAACAGAGTTCACAACTTGGCATTGATCATTTTTCCAACAATATCCGTTCAAAATAGGCAGACATGTTGATGGACTAACTTCTATATTATTTAAAGCACATACACATTTTCCTTCTTTTGAACAAGATGAATGCCATGAGTCGCTGCATTCCAAAGCGTCAGTACAAGCACTCAACGAGTGGGCTATAAGAAACGGTTAATAAATAAGTAAATTTGATTATCCAATTCCATGATGAATTTTACAATTCCTCACCTTAACATTGATAAAGTTGCACTTACTTTCAACACATCGGTTTACCGATACTGCCGTGTAATTACTCTTACATTGGCATTGATTATCAGAACAACGGAATGAATCAGAATAACAGTCTTGATCTTTTAAACAAAATCCATCGACAGTTGGTACACAACGTAATTTATCCAACGCAAAATGGTTTATTTCACAAACACAAACATTATCTGCTGAGCATCTTGATTTTCTAATGTGCCTACAATCCTTGTCTGTTGCACATCGTTTTCCCAGCGTAGCTGAATATAGTATTAACTTAGATTTTGAACCTTAAATACTAGAATTAATCTATTGCTACATTGCACACAGTGAATTCGGAGTAAACTTTTACGCTGAACTCACTCAACTTCAAGATATCACGGTTGGAAGAAATTTAATCTACGTGTAAATTAATAATAGGCCTACAAATCGGAAGGATTTTAAATTATATAAGTATGGTAAGCATATGTATATTATGACATGTCTCGAGGTAAAATCGAAGAAAAATTATTTGATTTTAATGTTGCCGATCAACCTTGTCATAGATGTTTGGTAACCTAGCAACAAGCTTACGCTATAGCCAGTCCATAGAAAGTTTTGGATTTTACCCTACCACCCAAGTAACATATACTTCAGCAAGTGCTTTTGTATAACAGCCTTGTGCGAAGTCCATAGTTATTAGTGTCTCCTTCTACGTATGTTCGTTGCATGAGATTCTGTAGCAAGGAACTGACTTAAAAATTGTGTATGATGTTCTCATGGTGTTGTAGGCAAGAATATTGAAGATATTTTTAACATAAAGCAGCCAAGGCTTCTGACGCATTTCTTGCCCAAGAAACTTGCAGCAGATACTTGCGTATGGCTTGCTCAAGATCTGCTCATGGCGCGCGATACTTCCCATATTATTCCCTCCCACACCACTTTTGAGATCTTGAGCAAGCCATGCACAAGGTAGATTTAACATGCTTTTGGCGTCCATTTTTCTCTAGAATTGAATAATAACTCACCAAAATTATTGTGCAAAGCTAGCATAAGACTTGCTATTCAAATCTGCTCCAAATATCTGGAGTAAGACCCATAGGTAAATGGTGACGCTAGCAGCTATCGAGCTTGAGAGCAGACTTGTGCAAGCCTTAAAGAGCACTGCTATAAGATAGGCACAATTATTCCTTCTCTATTATAATATTCGGATTGACGAATGCGCAGAATACCTTTTTCAGAACATTATAATAAAGGGCGAAAGAATAATGGCGGGAAAAATTTCAAGTTTTTTCTCTGGGACGACTATAACAAAATTAGCCTGCTAAAAGCTTGTTGCTATATTTATTTACTATCTGGGCGTACATTTTTATGAGCAGACCTAATTCAATCGTGTTAGGCCCTCTAGAGCCGTGTGGTCGTGGTTCGGGAAAATCTTATTTTTACTTGGCTAATGAAAGTTTATTATTTTTAGATATTCATCAGTCTGTATTCACTGCTTTGATAAAGTTAAGAGTATGTATTTATATTTAATATAAAAAAACATGTATTGTTATACATAAAAATAAATAATTACACTCACTTAGTTCACATACATAAGGAGAGTTCGGCCAGTATGCAGAGTTACAAAGACATCTATTCCAAACGCATATTGAATTATGAACAAAGCAATCTTCAGTTTTCGAACAATAACCATTTAAAAGCGGTGCACACTTAGTGCTATTCAGTGGGGTAAAATTGTTTTTACAAACACATCTTTTATCATAACACTCTTGTCCTATGTTAATGCAGTCAGAATCTTTGTTACAGCGTTCTAAATGCAGTAGGAAAAAGAATACAGATGAATAAATAACCACGTTCATCTTTAAGAGATATAGATAAATCAAACGAAATTCGACAAAAGCTCGAATAGCTAAAGATAGAAACCCCTTGATTGTTATTTTATTTGTTATTAATAATAATCTCATTTCGATTAAAATTGAACACCTCAATTTTGATAGAAAAGATGTCAAAGTTTTGATAAGTCAAAATCAAGAAATTAGTTTAAGCCTCCAAATCCTACATTAGGGCAAAGAAGTTGAAATTATCCTTGTATAAGTAGAGTAGGGATGAAGGAAAAAAGTAACTTTATGGAAAGGTCGATGGTCCTGAATGGAGAGCTACATACTTTAGAATATTGACTATTATTTAGATTTGGATATGTTTATGTTTATGTTTATGTAAATTTATTTGGTCATAGGACATGCGTCCTCTAATGACCATAAGACAGTATACAATAATAAGTGTACAGTAATTTGTATTGATTTCAAATTAATAATAAGAGAAAAAGATAATGAATATTATTAAATAATAGTATATTAAAATATAAATGAATTTAAAAATGAAAACAAAAAATAAAAATAATGGATCCTCTGTAACGTCACTGTTTACGAAATTACAATAATACGGGCTATACTACTGGCATATCATTTTCAATCTGTTCCTGATGTAATAAGTAGTTGTAACATAATATTTTAAAGTTTTCTAAAGTCGAAACCGTGGTGATCGATGGTGGTAGCGAGTTCCAAAACGTTGTACCCATGAAGAAATGACTTCTGATATATTGTCGTCCGAGCAATTGGCGCTATGAGCGTATCAGTTCTGTTATTATTACGATGTCTGGCAATGTTGTGATTCAATCTAATGTGTTCTTTCAGTAGAGCGTTCTTTTTTAGCATGAGTATACCATAATATAAGCATCCTAAAAAATATATACTCTTCGATTATGTGGTGACAGCCAACCAATTCTCAGACGAGGTACATTTATGTTAGCACCTCGCGATGTTCGTAATATATATCTCGCACAATTATTTAGTGATACCATTAGTTTTCTTTCCTGGATTAGATTTATGTTAGTTAGGGCGGCCGCACAATAATCATATAACGGTAAGACCAAGCTGATGACTAATTGGTACTTTATCAAAGTATTCAGATTATTAACTGTTGTTCTAAGGCGATAAAGCATCTTCGATGCCATGCTGCAAGTTTTTATAACTTGATCCTTCCACGTTAGCTTTGAGTCTATTATGACACCGAGGTATTTAAATCTATTAACATACTCAATAGGATTTCCGTTGATAATAATTTCTGGAACGTCATTTAAATCTATCGAATTTATGTTATGATTGCTACCAATGAACATAGTTTTTGTTTTTATAGCATTAATTTTGAGTTTATTTAGTTGACACCACCTTGTTACAGCAGTAATATCTTCATTCATTTTGTTTATTGCTTCAATCAAATTATTCAATTTGCGTCGAAGATAAATCACACCATCATCGGCGTAAAAACGATGATGACAGTGTTCCAGACATTTTGGTAGATCATTTATGAACAAAGAGAAGAGGTCAGGTCCTAAAACACTGCCCTGAGGCAAACCTGATAAGCATCGACGCCATGATGATGTATTGCCTTTGTTACGTACTGCATGCCTTCAACCAGTTAGATAAAAATACATCCAAAGTACCACGTCTCTCGAAAAGCCAATATCGAAAAGTCTATTTAGTAGTAAGATATGGTCAACCGAGTCAAAAGCTTTGGCGAGATCAATGAAGACCACGATAGTTATCATTTGCTCGTCAATACCTAACCAGATATCATCAACGAATCTTATAACTGCTGTTTGTGTGCCCATTCCAGTTCTAAATCCTGTTTGCCTCGGATCCATAATATCATATTCATTAAGATAACGAATAATTTGATCACCCGAAGAAAATGATTAAGATCTGACCAGATATAATTATATGTGATCAGATAAAATTATATCTTGCCAGATCTATTAATATCTGATCAGATCTAATATTTAGACATGATCAGATCTCATTGTATCTGGTCAACCACCGTTTATATCCGGTCAGATTTAATCAGATATAATTAGATCTAGGCTAGATACAATGTCAGACATGATTATATCTAGTCAGTTCTGCGTATATCTCGTAAGATCCAATCAGATATAACTATATCTGAACTAAATACAACATTTGACATAATCAGATCTCATTATATCTGCTCAGATATAACCATGTAGACGGCTTATTTTTATAGAAAATTCTTTATATCTGGTCAGATCTGCGTATATCTCGCAGATCTGATAAGATAAAAATACATCTGAACTAAATACATTTTAAATAATCAGATCTCATTATATCTGCTCAGATATAATCATGTATACATTGTATTATTATTCAAAATTGTTCATATCTAGTTATTTACACTCACGCGATCACATACGTGGGTCAGCACAGTGGATAGCATCAAAGACTTTAAATCGGAAGGATGCAGGTTCGAGCCCAGCAGTCACCGGGATTTTTTCATTAATCATAATCATTTATAAATTCTCTAAGTAACGTTCCTAATATAGTAGATTTCATTTCGGATTGAATTGAAGCGATCTTATTTTTTTTTTCGCAATTTAATATTTTTTAGTAGGGATCCCCGAGGAAAAAGGTTTAGATCTGACCATATATAATTATATCTGATTAGATCTGGCCAGATGTCGCCAGATATAGACAATTTAAAGATTCGACCAGATCTATTTTGTCAGATCTGATCAGTAATAATTATATGTGGCTAGATCTAAACCTTTTTCCCTGGGCAAGTACAATTCTTTCACAGATTTTCGACATAGCACACAATATGGATATAGGCCGCATATCAGACGGGTATCCAGGAGTAAGAACCTTTGGAATTGGAGTAATTAAAGAAGACTTTCACAGTGTAGGGAAATATCCGCTGTCCAACGATTGATTGATAAGCTCGGCGATTAGAGGTGCTAATTCAACCTTAAGCGATTTGAATACTTGAATATAGGTAAGAAAGGAATCATTTGATGTATAGTTTATAAAGTCATGGGGGGAAGGTGTGTGCTGTGGGTAACTGTGCGCAAATCTATTCATTTTGGACTGACATGCATAAGTTTGCGCAAACTTACCCACTGCAGACTCTTGCCGGACATGAATCTTAGTAAATTGAAAAATATTATCGGAAAATCTGAACTGCGAATCAAAACAAATCAATTCATTTACGCTTAGATTGTTTCACCAAAAACTATCCGAGCCTATGCCCAATTTCGTTAAATTATCTGTTTTTCCGAAAGAAGTGATTAAGTCTACATTGATGCCTATATTCGGAACAAGCAGAATTTTCTGGTACACATAATTCATTATTACCTGCTGCGATAGATACTGGTGCACATGTTGTATTGTCTATAGTATAACGATGATGAGCACATATACATTTCTTATTATCAGAGCATTTGGAATAGCTTATTAATTTCTCACAGTCTAAAGTCTGTTCACAAGCCATGCCTAAGTGTTCTGTATAATAAAAAATGAATAGGGTTGTAATAAGGATTACTTGTTTCTAATTAGTTTCAATGATGTACTTAAATACTTTCATTTCAAAATAAGTAAATTTTAACACTGCTTATTTAAAAGATAATAAATAGCATAGAGTTCGGATTATGGATATATTTCATTAAGACTTACGTTTTTTACATTCAGTATTCGAAATAGTTTTGTGAAGTGGTTTGCATTTACAATCGTTATCAATACATACTGAGTGTTCAATTTTGCACTCGTCATCTGTCTGGCAGTATAAATTTAAGAATGGTGAGCATGATGTTCGATTTTCAATGGCCAGTGTATTCAATGAGCAACTACAGATTTTGTTTGCCGAACAATAAGAAAATTTTATCGTGTCACAATCTAAATCAGTTTCACAGGGTGACCCTATTGCTGAAATGTTTACAATAGATATAAATTGAAAATTATTACACTTTTATATTGGATACTTATTTAATTACTTAGTATGCATCGATCATTTGAGGATTGCACATAGTTTTCGTTGCATTGACACTCATTATCAATACAAGAAGAATGATCAGTTGCACATGTTTCGTTTTTCCAACAAAATGATCCCAATGCTGGTTGACAATGTATGTTATTGACCATAATATTATTTGATCTACAGATACAAATTTCATCTTTTGAACACTTTGCATGCATAATTTCACTGCAATGTTCATCTGTTTTACAGGAATCTCCTAATATACCTGCATTTTAAATAAAATTAGTTTACATCTGCAAAGTTGGATTTTCGTTATTAATTATCAAGTTTTATTAACTATAGCAACTAAACAATTGTATTATTTTGTTAATTTTAATAACGGTATTAGTCTAAAAATAGTTAATATATTCTGATAAATAATTTTTGTCGAAATGATAACCTAGGGTTCAATAAAAATTTCGAACCCTTCAGCGCTTGATCTTGAAACCTCACTCCTGTTCAGTCGGGTCGTTGTGTAAAATAAAGTAAGCGCATAGCGTCAACTGCAAGGAAGAATTACAGAATAAGAAGGATTTTTTCCTTCTAGTATTCAACTTAGCCATGCAAACACTTCTAACTACAGCATGGTTACTGCATACAAAGTAAGGTTTAAATAAGTGGAAAGGGACACACAGTACCATTATCACTTTCACATACCACATGTACGAATCACAACGCAATTTGATTCGCGTTCTGCTTGCATCAAGATACGCATAGAGGCGTATCAAGACTGTTAAACGCTGGAGGGTTGATTAAAATTTTGTAGACTGCAAATATATATTTTTTAAAAGTTTGATTACAAAAATATTAAATTAAAAAAAAATATACTTTAGTTTATTCCATGTAGTTTAAATAATTTGAATAGTAGATACTTTAAAAATGAGGATTTTTTTTTTTTTAAAGAAAATTTTTAATGAGCTAAATTTCCAGAACTGATTAACTTGCCCCACTTCTTTTTATAAATGGTAACTCAAAATTTTATTAACAAGAAAATGTATTTTATGTATTGAAAATAGTGTCTTATTTTCCTACGGTTTCCTTGGGAAGTGAAAAAAAAATCGGTCTATCGGTTGACCCTGCACTTCCCGCTGTTTTCAAGCTTCTTCAGCTCGAAAACATTGTTGTGAATGTATTTTTGAGCTATTCGAGCTCGAAAATACTTTTGTTTGCCATTATTTTTGATAAAAACCTATTTTAGCATTTCTTTCTCCCACGATATCTCGCCAACGGATTGACCGATTAAGATAGCTACGGCGGCAATTAACGCGTTCCATCAAGTTCTAGAGCTGATTAGAATTTTGAGTCGATAGTTCGACTCGTTTCTAAGAAATCAATAAAAAACTAAAAAAAAAAAATTTTTTTTTCGTAATTCGCAAATATTTTCGAGTCTACTTGATCAAATGATCTGAAATTTTCCAGAAAGTTGATGGCCAACAAGCTTTTTCGATTGCCGCAAGAACCAGTCAAATCGGTTCATTAGTTAAAAAGTTATAGACCGGTCACACACATACATACATACACAAATAAAAACACTCGCACACACACATACATACATATAGACATACGGATATCATTCTGAAAATCGTCAGGATAGCTTCCTAGGACCTCAAAACGTCGACACCTGATGAAAACTCGATTTTCGAAAATCGGGGTGAAAACAATAACCCCGAAATTTTTGAAAATCATCGATTTTCTTGGCGGGAAGTTGAAAAAATAAATTTCTTTAAAAAAAAATTTGCTGAACCAAATTGCCGGGGGTGACCAACTCACTCTACTTTTTTCTACAAATGGTAACTAAAAATTGTATTAACAAGGAAAAATATTTTATGCATTGAAAATGGTGTGTTATTTTGCCGACGGTTTCCTCGTGTAGTGAGAAAAAAAATGTGCTGCGAACTACCGTATAATTTTACTCGAATAAGACATTTTCCACTCAAAATCCAGCGTCGTCGAGCCATTTAACCACAAATTCGATAAAAAAATCTAGTTCACAGCACTTTTTTTTCAGTGTCTAATCTTAAGTAATAAACGTTAATTACTTCTGCGTTCACGTAATAACTTACTATTATTATATAGCATAAGTCCACTTATTTGTTTTATAAGTATACGTAATAAAATTAATTTCAATAAATTTATTTCAGACATTTTTTTTTTATATTGATAAATTATTAAATTTTTTAGTATTCTTCCAACAATATTTTTCGACGTTGAATAAACACTGATTCAAAGTATAAATAGAAAGAACAATTTACCACCATTTGGAACTGAAGTGGATAAGGGGGCGTGTCTAAAAAAAAAAACAGTTGTCTATTGTGTAAAAATTTCTGATCTATGCATATGTTGGTAAGAAATACTAGTTTAAACTTAAGAGAATGTGCACACTAAAACAACTTGACATCTACCACTATATGTCATGTTCCAAGTTAGACTTTCGTCTCCCTGTGCGAAACGAAGTTGCCACTTTCCGCCTCAATCGATTAAAGTGTTCAGTATTTAACTTCGCTCGGTAACCTCTGATTTCATGTTACTTATTATCATGACATTTTTGCGATCAACTCAGTGTTCGAATAGACTCAATTTAATCATCTCAATTATTTCAATTAATTACTCAAGCTCAATTTTATAATTTTGTATTCAATTAATTACGAATTCATAAGATCAAACAATTAACAGTATTAATAAATCAACGATTTAATTTTGTAACCCAGTGATATTATGTGCTGTGGCAAATAAAAATATTGTTATATTTTTAATAAGCCTATTTTTCCAACATCCCAACCACCAACCAGTCCTGGCATGTATTTATTAAATTATTATTACAACATTTTATGGTCCTTCGAGCCAGATGGTTAATTGGTTGTGTCGGTAGCACCATCAGTGGGCAGCTGCATTCATATACACCCATTACAGGTTACGGAGCTTAACATGGGGGATGAGAAGAAAAACAAGGATCCTCCTAAGGACACTCAGCACTCAACGGGTCTGGAAGGCATCATCCCGGATCCACACCTCTTTCCGGCGATCATCGTTGACAGCAAACATGCACTCAGTGACTCCAGTGTCACAGACACAGGAAACAACGGCGATGGAGAGCTTTCCAAACAGAGAACCAAGCGCACTCCAAAGAAATCAACGATTTTTCCAGCACTCGAAATGAAGGTGATCAGCCAGCACTCACGGCTCAGAGCATTCTCAGACTGGGAAGCTCTGGCTGCTACACTCACCGTTGCCGACGGTTTAGCTCAACTCAAGTCTCGACTTGAAATACTCGAGGGTAAATGGCACCAATTTAACCTCACTCTTGATGCACTCTCATTCACCTGCACCAAGGAGTTCTTGAAGAGCTCATATGTCAAGGATGGGGTATATGATCTGGTGTATCGGTCGTATATTGCCGCAAAAGGCAAACTCATCGCACTCATCAACTCAATACCAATTCCAGCTGCTGCTCCAGCTGTCGTGCATTCAACTTGGGCTCAAACTCATCTGCCAGCACTCGCAATTCCCAAGTTTGATGGGCGTTACGAGGACTGGCCTGAATTCAGGGACCCATTCACCTCTATGGTGATCACATGGGACTTAATAATGCTCAACGGGCTCAAGTCGTTGTGGAAAAACGGCTGTGTGAGAATTGGTTCTGGCATCATATGCCGGATGCTTGCAATTTACCATTCAAGTGTGAGGTATGTCATCAGAAACATCACACAATAATACACCCGGGACTCAACAGTACTCAGAAAACACCAAGCTCAGCCGCTAAACACACTCAATAAAAACGTCTGCTTCCACATGACGACTCGAGCGACGCTCAACTGAACTCAATTGCACTCAACACGTCTGGCACTTATTCTACTAGCACTCATCGCCCAGCAATCTTACTCGCAACTTGCCTAGTGGATTTGATTACCAATTTAAGTACTCATCCAGTACGTATCTTGCTGGATCCAGGGTCTGAATTATCGTTTGTTTCAAATTCCTTGGTGAACTCACTCAAACTCAAACGCACTCACTCATCTATACACATAATTGGTATTGGTGTATCCAATGCTGGTAGAAATGAAGGTCAAGTCGCACTCAAGCTCTCATCTAGGCATTCAAACGACTCAGTCATCATCACTGCTCATATATTAGGTGGTCTCACTACTCAACTACAATCTGTTGCACTCAACCAACTCAACTGGGACCAATATAAACAACTACAATCGGCAGATCCAGCGTTCATGAGACCAGGGCCAATTGATATCATCATTGGTGCCGATCATTATGGTGTTATCAGTAAACGCATCGACGAGAAAGTTCAGGACGGTACATAGTCCGACTGCTAGTCAAATCGTCACCTCAACAACTGGGAAATTCGTACTCAACAGCATACTGCTGTCTTATTCATCTCAAACGTCTTCTAGACCATGACGATCGTTTGAAAGCACTCTATCTTGATTTTCTGAGGGAATACAAAGAACTCAACCTCATAGTGGAATCAACTTAATCGACATCAAGTGAACCAGCCTACTATCTTCCTCATCATGGAGTATTACGGGAGAGCAGCATCACAACCAAGCTGCGAGTAGTATTCAACGGTTCAAAACCTACCAGCTCAGGTCTTTCACTCAACGATGTGCTTCACACCGGTCCAAAGCTGCAACAAGACATCTTTGACGTACTCATAGGAGTTCATACTCACAAGTTGATCTTCATAACAGATATCACGAAGATGTTTAGATAGATTTTGGTCGACGAACGCGATCAAACACTTCAACAAATACTCTGGCTCAACGAACAAGGTCAAATCACTCCATATAAACTCTCCACGGTCACCTACGGGACCAGACCAGCTCCATATTTGGCCGTTCGTGCACTACTTCAACTGGTTGAAGACGAAGGACATCGATTTCCTCTAGCGATCATTCCACTCACACACGGAAGATATGTTGATGATATTTTTGGTGGAGCTGATGACTTGAATTCATTACAACAAGTTGCTGATCAACTTGAAGCACTCTGCGAGGCGGGTGGATTCCCTCTTGCTATATGGGCAAGCAATCATCCAGAATTACAACAACTTAATCATGTGGAAGCGATCAAGAGTCCTAAATTCGAAGATACATATTCCAGCACCAAGATTTTGGGCATGTACTGGTCTTCACACTTAGATCAATTCTATTCTTCATACTCACCACCATGCTCTACTCAAAAATTCACAAAAAGGATCATCTTATCAGAGATTGCTCAAATCTTTGATCCTCTTGGATTTTTTACACCACTCATCATTCGAGCCAAGGTATTCATGCATGAGCTTTGGCTCGAAAAGCTCAGCTGGGACAATTTATTGGCAGTTAATTATCGGCATAAATGGAGAAACTTCAAGAATGAACTCAAGCTCATATCTGAAATCAAAATTCCAAGATGGATCCACTCATCCACGTGCTCAACCACCGAGATACATGGATTCTCGGATGCCTCGCAATTGGCAATGGCAGCTGCCGTATTCATCAAAGTCCACACACCTGCTCATGGAGTCAGAGTTACGTTGCTCTGCTCAAAAACCAAGCTTGGTGTCGTTAAAACAATTAACGACACCAAGCTTGGAACTCACCGCAGCTCACATGTTAGCAAAACTCATAAAACACTGCCAGAGCACTCTCACTCTATCGCCAACTTGTGGACGGACTCAACAATCACTCTCACGTGGATCGAATCTCACCCGTCTCGCTGGAAGGAGTTTGTTCGGAATAGGGTGTCACAAATTCAAGATCTAGTTCCAGATGGCCAATGGAATTTTATTCTGGGCACACAAAACCCAGCAGACTGCGCAACACGAGGGTTGACGCCTACTCAACTCCGTGATCATCAACTGTGGTGGACTGGCTCACCATGGTTACTCAAGAGTTCATCGTCCTGGCCTAAATGTCCATCAATCGATGATACAGGAGCTCAATCAGAAGAACGGCCTGGATTGGCCCTATTCTCTTCGAATTCATCAATAAAATCAAGGTGGCCTATTATGGAACGGCTAATACCACTACTATGCATGTTACGAGCTACTGCAATCTGCTTTAGACTCCGTTACATGATCAAAAAATCACCGAACTTATCACTCAAGACTCCAATTACTTCTGACAAAGTAATTTACGCACTCAACTTCTGTATCAAAGAAACTCAACGTATTCATTTTGCAACCGAGATCAACATGCACTCCAAACACGCACCATGGCCTAATGGTCATCCATTTACTCGATTGGTTGCATTCATTGACACCGACGGCATCATTCGAGTAGGTGGACGATTGGAGAATGCTCCCAATCAAGATCAAAGTAAGCATCCTGCTATTCTACGACGGAATGCGGCACTCACTAAACTCATCATCTCTGATGCTCATCAGCGTACCATGCATGGTGGTACTCAACTTACTCTTGCATTCATCAGACAGAAGCACTGGACCATTGGCTGTAAACAACCAGTACGCTCAGTTATACTTAAATGTATAAAATGTGCACGACATCGTGCTGATAGAGCTCAACAACTCATGGGTCAGCTACCAGTATCACGAGTCACTACATCATCTGCATTCACGCATACTGGAGTTGACTATGCTGGTCCAATATCACTCAAAAATTGGAGACGTAGAGGTGCAAAAACATACAAAGGCTTGATTTGTGTTTTTGTTTGTCTTTCTACGTCAGCAGTACATCTAGAGGTAGTCAGCGACTACAGCTCTAGTGGGTTCATCGCAGCACTCCGCAGATTCATTAGCCGACGAGGCATCTGCACAGCACTCTACAGCGATTGTGGAACGACCTTCAAAGGCGCTGAAAATGATCTCAACCGTCTGTTCACTCAAGGAACTCAAGAATCAAGAGAAATACTGGATCACATCACTGTGAACAGTATTGCTTGGCGTTTTAATCCACCAGCAGCTCCACATATGGGTGGAAAGTGGGAAGCTGCTGTCAAGTCACTCAAACACCACCTCACTCGAACATTGGGAAAATCTTTATTCACGTTTGCAGAATTTACGACTTTTCTTACGCAGATTGAAGCTATCTTGAACTCAAGACCATGGGAGCCGATCACAGAAGATCCAGATGACATTGACGCACTCATTTGTGGTCACTTTTTAATTGGACGAGCACTCAACATGATTCCTGAACCTGCACTCATCGATACAAATAGTTCTCAATTGTCTAGATGGCAATTTCTACAACAACGTGTTCAACAGTTCTGGAATCATTGGTCAACAAGTTATCTGCAAAGACAGCTGGCAATCACCAAGTGGCAACGTCCAACTCATCAAATTCAAGTTGGGTCACTTGTACTGCTCACCGATGGAAGGTTTCCACCAACCAGGTGGCCTCTCGCTCGTATCATCCCACTACACCCTGGAAAAGAAGTACTGACCAGAGTTGCTACACTCAAAACGGTGAACTCGACACTCACTCGTCCAATAACGAAGCTTGCACTCTTGCTAGTTGAACCAGAACCTCAAGAAGATGACAAAAAATAATATACCTGGTTCATTGGCATGCTCAACGAAAGATCACGTACTCAAGAACTCATCAATCATCCTCTGTTGCTGATGGTGGGTGGAATGTTGCGTAATTGCACTATATTCAAATTTAAATATAATTGCACTTCCGGCAGATAGAGGCAGCACCTACTGGGGCTTCGTGGCTGTAAAATTTAAACTTGGTCATGCGCAGTGCGGTGCATGCGCATCTACTGTTTCCTGCCTCGTGTCGTGAAGACGGCTGCCATTATCTTTCGCAAACATTCATTCAAGTAAAAACACGTGTTTTATTCAATCGTATTTTTTCGTGCTCATCTTTAAGTAATAAATTGAAATAATAATTTGAATCAATTTAGCATTCATCGAGCTCATTAAAAATATAATTCTTTTTATAATTTTGGGCACCAGATTTCACACATAAATTATCTAAAAAAACTCAAGCATTCCAGTAATCAACGACCACGTTTCTGAAGAGGTTACTTCGAAGGAAACCACTACAGGTGCTTTTTTATTGAATAAATAATTACGTCAAATTCTCATAAAAATAAAAGACTCAATATTTTAATTATTTAATTATCAATATGCTCAATATTTTGATCAAACTGAAAATTAATTCTCGCTCGGTAGCCTCTGCAATCATGCTACCACGTGTTCAAAAATAAATTCAATTCAGTGTAATTTATTACAATCTCATTCAATTAAATTAAATTAACTGATCAATTATATCAGAACTCAATGAAATCAAATAATTATGCATTTTGTGCTATTAAAAATAATGATTGAAGTGTTCAATATTTAACTTCGCTCGGTAACCTCTGATTTCATGTTACTTATTATCATGACATTTTTGCGATCAACTCAGTGTTCGAATAGACTCAATTTAATTATCTCAATTATTTCAATTAATTACTCAAGCTCAATTTTATAATTTTGTATTCAATTAATTACGAATTCATAAGATCAAACAATTAACAGTATTAATAAATCAAATCAACGATTTAATTTTGTAACCCAGTGATATTATGTGCTGTGACAAATAAAAATATTGTTATATTGTTTAATAAGCGTATTTTTCCGACATCCCAACCACCAACCAGTCCTGGCATGTATTTATTAAATTATTATTACAACAGTAAATTTTCTACTGGAACATGATTAGTTAAAGCTGTACAGTTACTTCTAAGCGAGTAATAAAATTTTTCTCATTGTATTAAAATGAGAAAGTATCCTTACTGATGCAGAGTTAAATGGCATTGGAATAAACTTTTTTATTTTTTTTGGATAACAAATAAATGGCTTATATTATGACCAAGTAAAACAAACTAATTTGGGAAATAACGGACACTCTAATGGGCATGTATTACCTATATATGGGCACAGATAATCCATGAAAGACTTTATCGAATAAATTTTAATAACTACACAAACCTATACATTAGGGTGAGCCAAAAAAATCAACCTATCGAATTTATGTCTTAAAGAGGACCTATATATCAAGAAAAAAATTCTCCCATTGGGCAAAATTTTTAGCTCAATTTCAAAAGGTGTCAGTAGCCATTTGAAATTTCCCATTTAAATAACATGTAAATAATGTTTTTTTTATTAAAAATATTATAACTTTTGAACCGTGTTAGATAAAAATTTGGTTTTAGAATATTCTTGTAGGGCATTGAATTTGCTAAAAAAAAGTCCTAGGAGTCGAATTTGTAAACTTGATATTTCGTATACTAACAGGCCATCAAGGTCTAGAGTTAACAGAATCAAAAATTTAAGGCATCATTATGAGAGATATCAATACTACGAGAAAATTCTTGAACTAAAATTTAATATAGTAATCAATAAATTTGTCTACATGTTGTGTTATTAAATTACCAGTGATATCCAAATTGTAACAAATGATATTTCATTATCGATTAAAATAAAAAAATATATAGGCCAAAAACTGGAATACAATGCAAATAAAGAAGTTGAATCTTTACTTGTTTTAGGAGCCTAGTATGTAAATTGCTGTTTTTACTTGCTTCATCAAATTTTAGTCCAAGAATTTTCTCGTAGTATTGATATTCTTAAAAAACTGTAAGAAATCACCGGGGTAAGTCCAAGCAGTGTAGGTGTTAAATTTCCACACCGAAAGCAGTGTGAAAATAACGCCGCCGCCGGTGTGAATATTCTCTACTGGTGTTAAAAAAATTCCCGGTGTTAAAATAACGCAACCGCCAGCGTAGATATTCTTTACCGGTGTTAAAATATTTTACTTAGTGAATATTTTTACTTACTCGATCACTACAATTAATCAGTGTTTTTATTAATTAATTAAATTATTGGTGATTGAAATAGTGGAGTAAAATTGCGTCATTTTTAAATAAATTATGAATAACATAAATAAATACATAGCAACGTTGAAATTCCCTCCTGATAATATTCATTTAATTTTTTTATTTTTTTGTATTTAGTAAAATTTTTTTTCTAATTTCTATACGTGGACTTTTTACGAATAATATCATATATAATTAGTATTTAACAATAATGTAATAATATATATTACTATATCTAATGGTTCAATCAATTTAATACTTTGTTTTCTTATTTTATACTTGTTAATAAATGATATTTTTTATTAATTTTCATAAAGAACTGACATTTTTTGTGTTTTATAAGCTTTTCAAAGTCCAAGCGGACGCAGTTTACCGCGCTTTTACATCAGTATTACTTCGCTTTTATACTGGTATTACTCCGTTTTTACACCGGTATTTTAACACCGCCGAATTACGCCTCCTACACCGGTGTAATTTTATTTTAACACCGGGCAGAGTTAAAATGAGTCCATTTTCAACACCGCTCTTTTTACAGTGTAATAAAGCCTTAAATTTCTATGATTCTGTTTACTCTAGACTTTGATGGCCTGTTAGTATACGAAATATCAAGTTTACAAATTCGACTCCTAAGACTTTTTTTTAGGAAATTTAATGCCCTATAAGAATATTTAAGAGCCAAATTTTTATCTCACACGGTTCAAAGGTTATATAATATTCTTAATCAAAAAATATTTTTTCGCATGTTATTTAAATGGGAAATTTCAAATGGCTAACGACACCTTTTAAAATTGAGCTAAAAATTTTTCCCAATGGGAAAATTTTTTCTCGTTATATAGATCCTTTCTAAGACATAAATTCGATAGGTTGGTTTTTTTCGCTCACCCTAATATATATATATATATATATATATATATATATATATATATATATATATTTACTAGCCGTCCCCGCCCGCTTCGCTGGGCGAATTTTCAAAGGAAATAAATTAAATTTTATTCATCATTCTTATTTTTTTTTTGCTTTTTTTGTTAATTTTTATTTTTTTTTATTTATATATTTTTTTTTGCTTTTTTTGTTAATTTTTATTTTTTTTTCTGAAATTTAAAATATTTTTCGAAGAAGAGTCAAATTCACTTAAAATAAAATTTATTGATATAATAAATCATTATTATTATTATTATAATTATTATTATTATAATAAAAATCAATTTTGATGAACAACAAAACAAAGAATAAATGGAAAAATTATCCAATAGAAATGGTCCGATTCATGGAGAAATGAGTATTAATCTTCCTCCATCTCACATTCGACGACTCGTTGCTCGTAAGTTGAGTTTGCCGGGACGTAAAACATACTCGTTAACATAACGGAGTTAAAACTGAAAACTCGAAATTCAAAGGGCGAGTAATTTTGACCGACATCAAAGCTCCGACCATACTGGCAGACCGCGCGAACCATCATCATCTTCAAAAAGTAAAAAAAAAAAATATTATTATATTAAGTTCCAGATGGCATCTGTAACGCGATATGATATTTGAAAAAGAAATATCATAAAATGTTTTAATGGAAATGGTTAAACGTATGACCAATGCGGACCAATACGGTGAGCAGAGAGTACGTTTAACCACAACCTTTTTTTTTTTTACTTGATTTATTTCTATAATCGACTCAAGCTCATGTTGATTATCGACAATAATTATAACATGATCTCCAGACCGATCACGGATGCCAAATGAAAAATTGTCGGTAAAAAGTAATTCACGGTACCCGAAAAGCTCCTGAACGTACCCAGTGAAACTGAAAAAAAAATAATCAATAATTTATAAAATAAACAAAAAAGATTTTAAATTCAATTAAAAATTATAAAAAAGACATACTCATAACGACGCCCTTGCCGGAAAAATGGTGGCCGTTGAAAATTCATGAAGTTGATGTTGATAGTAGCGTTGATGTTGATAGTAGCGTTGATGACAGATGAATGGTCTAAATGTTTATTTGCTTATTTTTTTTTTTAATAGCAAAAAACAATGAACCTAGTAACCATTCAATTCTTTTTTTGTTTATTTATTAACTTCATGTTTATCGTTGCAACGAACATTATAACCGTATAACTAAGTATTAGTAAACATTATTTCTTCTTTATCAACGCAAAATAAATAAACAACAACGTTATTTTCCGAATTTAATTCCAAATTGAATGAGTAATTGTTTATATTTTTATCACAATTTCTAAAATTTATATTAGCAAATTTACACAGGGCTCTCACAAAAATTTTCAATACTATGTAACATGGTAATGGTTACCATTCTACATAGGAATAAGTTGTATTCTTTTCTCACTGTGTATTATTATTATTATCATTATTATTAAAAATGAATTTTTATTTATCGGAAAAAGCATAAATTAAGAATAGCTTTGGTGTTTTTTTTTTTTTTTTTTGTATAAAATGTTCATGCTATTTATTATTTTTATATTTTTTTTTATAAATAAATAAATACCACTTAATTCAAATGATAAGGACTTTATTTATTAATATTATAACGTACAAAGAAAACATATTTCTCTTTATTCAAAAATATTGATTCAGTACTATTAAAAGTTAATCTATCTTCTAGTAATTTACCGTTACTTAGAATTACATAAAATTACCAAGCATACTATATTTAAGTTAAAGAGGACTATACTAATACTTCTTTGTATACTCTGTTTCTTGTCGTATTTCCTTCTGCTAAAATAAACAAATTTTCAGCATTTCCAACTCTAGAAAACGCAACGTAAAGTTGACCATGAGAAAAACATTCAATTGATAAATCTACACCTGCTATTTTCAATGTTTGACCTTGAGACTTATTGATTGTAATTGCAAAACATACTCGAATCGGAAATTGAATACGTTTAAATTGAAATTCATAATCAGTACAAATGATTGGTATACGGGGTATAAAAATAATGTCACCTGATCCACATCCTGTGATAATTTTAGCTTCAATAATATTTTGCTTTAATGATATCACTTGTAAGCGAGTTCCATTGCATAATTTTGGAGAGCTCAAATTTCTAATAAGCATAATTGGTGCTCCGATTTTAAGTTTCAAAATATGATTCGACATTCCAGGTGGATTCAGAGAATTCAAAAATTCTACGGGAAAGTTGATAGCATCATCTTGTTCGACTACCGTGTCAATAGATGAATAAATCTTCTCTTCTTCTTCATATAAACTCAAAATCATATCATTTATTCTAGACGCATGATCATTCATTGATGTTAAAATTGATCTTTCGCTTAACCAAGTAGTTGATTTTGTTTTTAAATTTTTCACATCAGGATAGACGTTTTTTATTAATTCATCTAAATTTGATACCATTGTTCCAATACCGGTAGGTATTTTAATTTTACCATTTTCTTCTTCTACATTTCCGTTGCCAATTTCCAAAAGCATACTGGAAAATTCTTCGGCGTTTAAATCGCCATATAAATGAACTCTCATATTTGTTGGTAATGATAACTGATCGAATTTTGGCCATAAATTAGAAGATTTCAAACATGCATTAACTTCATCGGCTCTAGTACCTCGTTTGACAACAGGCAATGTCTGTCGAAAATCACCTGCTAATACAAGTGTTATACCACCCATTTCACGTTGATCATTTCTTATATCTTTCATTGTTCTATTTACTGCTTCTAGAGCTCTTTTATGTGACATAGTACATTCATCCCATACGATAACAGAGCATTCTTTAAAAACTTTCGCAGCATCACTTTGTTTACTTATATTACAAATTGGGGATTCATCAAGATTTAAATTTAATGGTAATTTAAATAAAGAATGTGCGGTTCTTCCACCGGTCAATAAAGTAGCAGCTATTCCTGAACTTGCAACAGCTAGTGCAATATTTCCGTTTACCCTTACTTTAGCCAACAATAAATTTAGTAGAAATGTTTTTCCGGTTCCTCCAGGAGCATCTAAAAAAAACAATTTACCTTGCTTTTCATTTATACTTTCTAAAATTTTAGTATAAACGTTCTGTTGTTGATCGGTTAATTTTGGTTCATCTTCATTGATGGAGTTTAATAAATCTTCAATATTATAATTAGTTTCTCTGTGATAACTGCCTTGTAAATGTAGTCTGTTTGATCTTACGGGTGATGCAAAATTAAATTCTTTCAATGTTTTCCCAGTTATTGAGAATAATTGATCTTCAATTAATATTAGAGCTTCGTTGTGAATGTCATCATTAAAGTCGAGTTCATTATCATTTTTATGTTGTCTGAAGCGATATAATATATCTTCAGCCATTGCATCTTTGTATTTTAACCACAGTTGGATCGGCTCAGCAACATGGCAAAATCCTAAGATAATAACAAATAAATTCCTTAAATGAAATGGCATGTTGAATACAACAGCTTCTTCTAATGTTTGATCCCAATGATTGTCATTTTCTAATAATTTAAGTGCAGCACAGGCAGCTTGGTAAGTTTCATATACTTGACCATTAACAGTTCTTAATGATTCAAAAGATGTAGGCCCACGTATGTGATGAAGTAACATTCTTAAGCAATAACATTCAAAATTATTTGGGTGGACAGTGTAAACTCTACCTAATGCAGAACTTTTTTTTATTCCTGGATAATTAGGAATATTTTCACCGTTTTTTCGGCGGTGAAATTCATGGGAACTCCAAGTATAATAAGAAGGTACTTCACAGTATAATAAAGTTCTAGCAAAATCATCTCTAGAACATAGATTAAAAAATTCAGTCAATGTAGTTTTCGGAGGAGGTATTGCCAAATTTTGTATGTTTGTCGGATTGAAATAAACTCTTTGACCATTGTCCAAATGAACTGCTAAATGAAACACTGTTGGATTTCTTTCATGTATTGGATAACCTAGTATTCTCCAAGTAGCTTCTGAAGAACTTATATATCGACCCGATTGAAAAATTTGGATTTCATCATTTTCATTACTAACTGAATAAGTTGCTTGGTCAGTTCCTTTATTCATGTACTTGCATATATACTTAACAGACTTTGCAGAGTTACAGTACTCAACATTAACATGAGCTTTACATAATCGTGATAGTAAGGGATTGTACGGCACTACCCATCGATTATCGACTTCAAATTCACCATTCCGTTTTACTATTTTTGCAGTGAAGCCACCATCAGATGGACTCCTTCGTCTATATTTTGGATAATTATCATCACCAGTTTGAGTTTCACAAATCAATTGTTTTGGATATTTTTTAGTACATTTTCCATCAGCCATACATGGGGATTGCGGATTTACTTGACCACATGGACCGTGTATCATGTTACTTTTTACAATTTCGAATAAAATTGGATCTTCATTTGGATTTGGAAACTCTGCACTAATTACTGAATCAATCTGTTCTGGTTTTATTTTATCCTTCAGCCATACCAAAATATGTATATGTGGAAGACCACGTTTTTGCCACTCAACAGTATACATATGAGCTAATGTTTCTCCGAATATATATTTTTTTGTAATTAAATCAATTAATTTTTTTACCTTTAACCTAAATACTCTTGCTATTATATCATGGAGATCTTGAGATTTTTGTCCTGGTAAAAGTTCACATGCAATTTCATTCCATTTTGGATTGCAAGTAAAAGTTATAAAAAAATCTGGTTTTCCAAATGTTCTAATATAAACCATACCATCTTGAGTTCGTTCATGCATATAACGATAGCCTCCCGTAAATGAAGACGGTAGTACTACCAATTTTCCAATTTCATTTATATTTTCGTCATTCCTTAGAGCATCTTGCAAATGAATATAATTTTCAGCGCGTAATTTAGATTGATTATTTCGTATAAACGCTAAGCGCTCTGATTCAATTTTCGCATACATATCGACTAAAAATTGACTAAATACTGATCTAAAATAATGCAAATGATTGTGGTTATTATGCCGAACCATAATTCTAAAAGCGTAAAATGACATAGCTGATACAGTTTTATTTTGAATTGGCTGTCTAGAAACAGGATTGACTTGTGGAATATCTATTGAATATCCGTCATCTCCGTAACAAAAAATTAAAGGATATTGTAAACAATCATAAGAACGGTGTATTTCATTTATACGTTGAAGAGTATTGTTACGAAGATTAAGGACGATGTCTCTTTTATTAAATTCTTGCCCAACCATTAATACGGCAACTTCATTTGAAGTGGGTGCATTATATCTTCGCGTATGTTGATCAACAGGTTTTTTATCTGATCGTATAATAATTCTTAAATCAACACAATCACGTGGGACACATTCAATAGCCGATTTAAAATTTTGTACATAGATATTATTCTGATGAAGCATCAATTGAAGTTTTGTTATTAAATCGTTGTCAATATTATCGATATTGTTACATCTAGTTTGAGCTTGACGATTCAAGTCTTCTATGAAATAAACTTGTAAAAACTTTTCTTCATTTACTTCAACAGGATAAATACTACCAATAGTATGATAAACTTGTCCTTGAACTTTAAACGTAGGCATGTATGTATCATTAAAAATTTTAGAAGCTCTAAATGACGTCATTTGAAAAGCAGCATTATATCTCCGTATATTTTCAAGAAAATGTTTGGACTTGGTGTGTAATCCTTTTATTAAATTGTAAAGTGGTTGAGGAGGTTGTAAAATTGGAGGTAGAGATACTTTTCCACCCAAACAACAAATTGAAGAACATTCATCTTTCCACCGTAACGCAGAACAATATGAGCAAATTAGTGACATCTTTCCAATATGGAAAGTAGAATCACTCTCATAACTAATTCTTATGTCATAATTAAATGCACAATTTTTTTTTTGCCTTCCCCATGAAGATTGATTGTATGGTCTAGAATCATTACTATTATTGTTATTGTTGTTTCTGATATTACTTGCATCATTATTATTATTATTATTGTTGTCATTGATATTATTTTCTCTAATTTCTTCATTATTTATATCGTTGTTGTTGACAATATTTTCGTCAATTGCTTCATCGACAAATTGTTGTGAACGTACTATTTTTTGTCTCTTCGTTTTACGTGTCGATCGGCCAATTTGAGCTTTTCTTTTTTTCGCCATAATTTCACTATTTTTACACAATTTATAAATATTTAATATTCGATTTATAAATAAACTTATTATCACAAATGATAAATTAATATATATCTTATTAAAAGATAAATAAATATTATAACTAAAAATATAATGAATATACGTATCTTCTTTATAAACTGATAATACACTTCTTCTTCATTCAACTAACCTTAAAATTATATTATGTTATTTTTGTTTTTAAAAAAAGACGATCGATTAAATAACAGACTAACATAACCAAAGAAAACAAATGATAAAACAAAAGACTATCTATTAAATGACAGATTGATATAACCTATGAAAGATGAATAACCGTGATAACGTCGTAAACTTAATCAGGGACTCATTTATTATTATTCATCCAAATGACGGATACTTTTATAGAAGAAATAACAGGTATAAAAATAATTAAATAGATAACGATAGACACATTACATAAATTTACATTTATCGATTCAGTTTTCGTGGTTATGTAGAAGAAATATATGGTTTTCAAACTTATGGAGGAAGAAATTACTACTTTTTTATTTTAACGGGAATGCGTTCATATAATTATCTGTTTGCAGTTGAAAATGCTCCACTTCGTCATTGTTTAAGAATAAACAAAAATCAAGTAATGTCTAAGCAAAGTTCTACCGTCATTTAAATTATTTTTTTCTTCTCAATTTAATCGCATCCATTTTGAATTTAAATAAAAAAAAATTGATCATTAATATAGATTGTGACGATCTCAAATGCTGCGGATTTTGTTTGTCACTTCCCAACTATCAATGATCAATTTCTATCCGACTCAAAATTTAGAATATTCTTCGATCAAATCACTTTCTCAAACGAATTCATAGTTGAAGAGTTACCAATTCTTGCAATCCATAAGATGATTATTGAAGATGAAGATGAAGATTAAATATTATGTGTTAATATATTAATAAACTTTTTTTTTATAAATTAATTACGGTATTAATTATTTATCAATGACAAACAAAATTTATTTAATTATTTGTATGTATATATATTTTGCGGCTGTGGACCGACATGTGCTTTATTGTACCGTATCTACCCTGTGTCCCATTATTCGGCGGAACACAGTGACATGAGGAAACCACAGAGAAAACTCACGCCAGTACAATCGATGATAGGCAAATTTTCATTAATCACTAAAATTCTGCATTGTAGTGATCAATGAGCCTTTAACTTATACCTAACAACAATAATGTTCATGCAGGCCAATCGTATTCTTAAGAAGATCACCCATCAAAGTACTAACCACTCTAAAAGCTGCATAGATTGGGTGATCAACCGAATCATACGCCAGCTGCATAGCTATCACTGCCGCACTTATATTAAATAATCTTATTACAATTACAATAATAAACATTAATATTTTTTTAAAAATAGAGAAGGTAGCTTGAAAATGAACCGAAATTTAGAGCTAAATGTACGTCAATGTAGATCAATAATATTATTTTCTGCCCTCCGGCCGGAAAGTGGCAACTTTCTGGCCACTGCACTAAACAAAGTTGCCACATTCCGGCTACGTCGAGCAGAAAAATAGTATACACACCTTGGCCAGTAAAAAGTAAAGCCTCAGACCACATGTTTGTCAACCTCGGCTTCGCCTCGGCCAACGATTACATGTGGTCTGAGACTTTTCTTATTTTATTGGCCTAGGTATGTAATATACTATTTCTGGACATTTTCTAACTTCCTTCTTTATTTTTTTAATCGTTTTTCTTCCTTTATTTTTTCAATCTTCTCCTTTTTTCCCTTGTTCCTTCGTTCTTCTCCTTATCCACTTTTTCACCTACTCTTCCTTCTATGACTTCTTCGTCTTCTATCTCAGTTGATTCCGTCGCGATGTTTTTTTCATCTGATGGGGTTGTATTAAAATTAAATTTATTTGTTATGTTTTATATAAGTATCTCAATCAACAAATAGAAAATTACTTTTTAATTTCCACTCCTGCTGTTGTTTAGCCTGTTTAACCAAACGCATCATTCGTTCTTGTTCTTTTCTCTCAAAGTAAGTTCGTATTTCTTGAAAGTATAATAAAGCGTTGTAAATTCCGTCAATTAACGATTTCTAGATAAATTTAAATAATTTTTATTACATTCATAATTAACTCTTAAACTTTATCATCACTTTATTTTATTTTTTATGCACATTCACCTCTCTAATCTCTGCAAAGGAAAATTCACTTATATTATCGTATTCTTCAAAGCAACCAATTCCTTCATGGAATCTTCTGTCACTTAAAGTGATTCGGACTGTTGTGAAACATCCAATATAAGACTTTCTTGATTCTTTTGATAGTTAATGTCAAATTATTAATAAAAATTTGTAATTTACAATTTAATTATATATCAATATATTTTACAAATCATTACTTACCTAAAGTTTGAGCTTTTATCTCATGAGACCAGTTTTTAGAACCAAACACATAGTCAGCACACAAACATAAACTTTCAATACTTTCTCTGTCTGACATTTTTATTTCACTTCTCAACCGCTTATGAACTGACGTTTTATCATAAAATTAATAAGGTTATATAAAAACAAATGAAATTAATTAAATAAAAAAAAAAAAACAATTGACTTTAACCTTTTCTATTTAAACAATAAAAAAATAATCATTTGGAGTCTGTAGAAGTTACAGTTTGGAAACATAAATTTAACATTCTCACACCCACCCCCGCAATCCCTATTGGAAATAGAATTTCGTAAAATCCTATTTGAGATGATTTCTGCATGACAAATAAAAGATTACTACCAAATTTAAAGTCTATAGAGGTTACAGTTTGGAAATAGAAATTTCACATTTTAACACCCACCACCGCAATCTTTTTTGGCGGTGGGTTGTTGTAAAATCCGCTCTTAAATCATTTCTGCATCACATATAGACGACTCTAGCTAAATTTGGAGCCTGTAGGAGCTACGGCTTAAAAAATAAAAATTTTCATTGTTAAATCACCCCCGCAACCCCCTGTGGGGTGAGCTACCGTAAAATTCGTTCATAGACTATTTCTACATCTCTTACAGAAGATTCCTACCAAATTTGGAATTTATAGGAGCTATAGTTTAAAAACGGGAATTGTTCATTGTTAACGCCCCCGCAATCCCCTTTGGGGAATGAATTTCTTAAAATCCGTTTTTAGTTGACCTCTACATAACGAAAGTAATATTCCTACCAAGTTTCACATTTCTAAGTCCTATAGTTCCCAAGATTTCATGATGAGTAACTATAGAAATTGGAATACTTCGATTATCATCGAAATTTTTAACGTTTTAGCAGACTTTTTCAAAATTTTCTTTCATATAAACATTCTCATGACAATTCTGAAGACAACAAAAAAAAAAATTAACCCAATCGGTCCAGCCGTTCTCAAGTGATACTCGATCATAGATACGGCATTTTATTTTTATCAAAAAATGAAAGTGGGTGTGCAGGGATGCGTGGGAGTTAGTGGGTGGATGCGTGGAAGTTTGTAAGTAGATTCTTAGCTGAATGTAAAAGAACATTATCCGTTCAGTAAACTCCGTTGAAATCCATGAAAACAAAAGAATCAAGAGAAAACGCTTGTCTTTTGTTTTTATTAGCGGGATAAATGTTCATAAAAGTAAAACAGCAATAAAAAAATGAAGGAACGTTAGAATTCGAAAAATAAATAGCTATAAACCATCTAGGAAAAATTTCGCATCGAATAGTGGTAGTTTCATGTCGATACGATCAGTGGTTTAAGCGTGATTGAGCCTCAAACGAACACCATTTTCATTATATATATATAGATATTTAACACCAAGGCACATATCTACTGTTTCTTTCGACTCTTTTAGAATTTTATGTAGAATAACATATTTCAGCAGCTTCCAAATCAGGGGTTATCACTAAGCATATTTTCCACGTAGAATTAAAAATAAAAAAGTAAGTAAATATAAATAAATAATATAACTATTATGTCCTCGTTGCTAAAAATGTATAAAAATATATTTCTTGATGAATTAAAACCAACGCTAATAGAAATATTGATGTTTTTCGTCGGTCAATATAGATGGACTTAGGAGTTGTTCTCCCCCTAAACTCGAATTTTCCGAAAAACCCAAAAAGACGTATCCTCTACTTTTTTGTTTGCTTTCGATCGCCGTTTATTTCGTTAAAATCCATTGGATAATTTTTTTAAATCAAAGTTATGTGAATTTCAACCCTTATAACTTTTGTTCTATTTATTTTTAACTTCCCGCTAAGAAAATGATTAATTTTCTAAAATTCGGGAAGTTATTAGTTTCACCCTGATTTTCGAAAATCGAGTTTTCATCAGATGTCGACGTTTTGAGGTCCTAGGAAGCTATTCTGACTATTTTCAGAAGGATGCCCGAGTGTTTGTATGTGTGTGTGTGTGTATGTGTGTGGATGTAAACTCTTAATATCTTTTTAATGAACTGACCGATTAAAATGTTTGAGGTGGCAATCAAAAGAGTTTGTTAACCGTCATCTTTTCTGAAAATTTCAAATCAATCGATCAAATAGACTCTAAGATATGGACAAAAAACTAAAAAAAAAAAATTTTTTTTCCAGTTTTTTTCAAATTTTTCAGAAATGGCTCGATCGATCAATTCCAAAATCTAATCAGTACAAGAATTCAATAAAACGCGTCGATTGCCGCCTCAACCATCTCAATCGGTTTATTCGTTCGAGAGAAATCGATCGAGAGAGAAATGGTGAAAAACGGTTTTTTTTCGATTATCTTCGAAGCGACTCATCCGATCAATTTAAAAAATTGATCAGCTCTAGAACTCAATAAAACGCGTCGGTTGCCGCCGCAACCATCTCAATTGGATAATTCGGTCGTAAGATATCGTGGGAGAAAGAAATGCTATAAAACGGTTTTTTCCGAAAACAATGGCATACAATAGTATTTTCGAGCTTGAAAATGTATTCACAACAATGTTTTCGAGCTCAAAGAGCTCGAAAACAGCGGGAAGTTTTAGGGCTGGCCCGCAGAGTCAACCGATAGACAGATTTTTTTATTATAACTGCAATGATACTTTATATTATTTTTCACCCCGAAAATGATGCCGTTGGTCCCATTTGATTAGTCAAACTGCAAGTATGCGAAACTTGAAAAACATTCCTTTGGAGCCTTAACTTTGAGGGGTGGTTTCACCTCCTAAATATATTTTTCCGCAGCTAAAACAAACTCGGGTCCCTCAAATTTCGACGGAGAACAAGATATCTCAGTCTCATTGAAATCGGAGAGGGACACTTGGGATACGTTCCTTGTGAGTTTTCAATTGATTGATTGAAATCTGTATAGATAAAAGCGCTATGCGTAAGCAGAGGTACCCTGTTCTCAACATTTCTTGGTAAGTTTGCCAAATGATAAACATTGGAACTTACATGCTTCTTATCATATAGTGATTAAACTCCTTTAATAAAGTCTCTCAAACATTAGTTAACATGCACGATCTCTGATTTCATTATTGATTTTGGTCTAAATCGAGACTTCATCAACTAATTAAGCCCAATGTCTCAGATATTCAGTTGGAAAACACATCTTCAGCACAGGTAAGATGTATTCTAAAAGAAAAACAACCCATTCATGAGCTTCCATATGAACACGATCTTTCAAAGCTCTTGGTATCTTCGAGAAACCGCTTATTGCAGAATAAGAAAAAATGTCAGAACCTACTTGGTTGATGATGTCTCTAATATAAAACTTTTTTCCTGAATCAGCTGAATCAAATCATAGATTCGCAAATGGACGACAAAAATTCAGTGCAACACAATGCATCCATTCTGCATAAAGATTTTTAACAATGTCATAATTAGGTATATATCATAAAATCGATTTTCCTTTTAGTCCTTTCTTTTATTTCTTACTTTTTTCTTCAGCATGAATCAATGTTTCCTGATGACTTCATAATTTAAATAAATTTAATTAATTTTTTTTTTCGAATGAATTGAAAAATTGAATTAATTAATTTTTGCCAAATTAATAATGCTAATAAATATAATTGCTTTTTTTCTAATTAATAATTGAGATTAATGTAATTGTTAAATTTGATAGTAACCCTGATTAAAAAAAACGATTTGTGACGATTAAAAACGATTAAAAATTAAATCATCATTAATCGTCTTTAATCGTCATAATCGTCATGGATTTTCAGATTTAATCGTCCCAAATTATAAAAAGACGATTTATTATTTTACGATTAAAAACGATTAATGACGATTAAAATTTCAAATCGTCATGAATCGTATTTAATCTTCATTCGAAAAATTTAATCATCAATTAACGATTTCTGACGAATTAAAACGATAAAAAATGATTAAAAGTTTTAATCATCACAAATCGTTCTGTTTAATCAGGGTATTTATGACTAGAATTCTTTTTATTCATAATATTAAAAAAAATTTAATAACTAAATCAAGATTGAATTAAAATAATATATATAATTCTTCACATCCCTAAGTTTTCAAAAGATGTTAAGAGTCACCGTAAACCGAATGAGATAGGTCAGCCGAGTGTTCAGCGGATGTGCTTCATAATATGACGATCGTGGGTTCAAGACCTGTCACAGGTAAAGTTTCAAAAGAATTTCTCAGCCAATAAGCATTAACATTACAATAATACTAAGAAAATAGGTTAATTTAAAATTGAATTATCATTATTTCTATTTTTTTTTAAAATAATTCCAGGGATCGGGCTTGCTCAGGCCTGGTCATGCCTGAATATTAGCCAGTCATGAGCATGCGTGATTATGCATGAGAAAGCATAATAATGCCTGACCAAACATAATCATGCTTGCGAGTGGCTGGATAATATTCAGTTGTGATCATGCATGATGACTTTTTTCCGGGTGATAAAATGTTCCACATCATCCGTGATTATAATACATGTTGTTTAGTGTCACAGTTTTTTTTTATAGCATTATTGAGAATTAACGATCATCGATTGAAATAAAGTTGAAATAGTACATTATCTAATGAAGCAATAGCCTTCCGGGTACTTCTTAATGACACTGATAAAGAATGAATTCTGATTATTTATTTTTGTTGACTGGAAACAAAAAAAGACCTTGAAAAATAAAAAAATACATTGATGTTTTTATCAAAATGATGACTAGTAAATATTGGGATTAAACAAGTTTGATGATGATAATACATTTTGGAAGCCGACCACTTAAGACATAACATCTGGTGGTAGAACATTAAATTGTTTTTAATTTACGCATTCTATTGGATTTACAATAGTATTTGTTACCATGACTATCATCGCATGTGAGGCCACTCAATAGAAATTTTTTTTAGCCCTGCTCTGCATTTCAAATTTAAATAGTCAGAAATCTGATTTATCTCACAATGACTACAGCATACACTTGATTTCCTTCAGTTTGATGCATATTTTATTTTATTCTTAACTATAACTGTTTCGAAGCATCTCCTATAGAACATTTTCCATACTACTCTGCCCAGCGTGTGTATTCGTACTTCCCATTTTCACGCCTACTAGCCGCTTATTGTTTTTTTCTGCCCTCCGGCCGGAAAGTGGCAACTTTCGGGCCGCTGCCCTGAACGAAAGTGCAACTTTCCGGCTCCGTCGACGGGAAAAATAGTATACGCACCTTGGCCAGTAAAAAAGAAAGCCTCAGACCACATGTTTCTCAGCCTCGGCTTCGCCTCAGCCAACAATTACATGTGCTCTGAGACTTTTCTTATTTTACTGGCCTAGGTATGTAATATACTATTTTCTTTCAAGTATCAACAGGAGACCGAAGAAAACAGACGGTATACAGTGCTTCTCTATAATTCCCTACTCGGGTCTAAAATTCTAAGAGTTTCTTCTTAGAGAGGGACCCCACTTTTTCTTAAGGGTACTAAACAGAGAAATGCGCGTGCAATTATTCTGAACGTACACAAATATACTTTATATACAATGTAGTAACAGTAGGAGAACACATTCCCCTCAAAATAAGAGGAAGTAGAATCATAGCGCGGGAGCTGATAGAGAGGGAGCATTGTACTGTCTATACAAACAGAACAAAAATATTCTTTTCATTTATAATATGAGTCAGTGTTGAATCCACATTGTGAAATATTTTTCGAATAATATTAAACATTCTTATAACTTATTTTAAAAAAATGAAAATGTCTGAAAAAAATTTTGAAATTTATTTATTGAAATTTTTTTTATTATTGATGATATTAAAATAAACAAGTGAAATTCAGCTTCATAATGGTACTACGTTATCACCTGAACGAAAAAGTAATTGATACTTAGTAATTGATATTATACAAGGAACCGTAAGCAAAATGTGACACTATTTTCGATACTCAAAATATATTTTATTACAATACTCGATAATTTTTAGTTACTCTTTGTTAAGAAAGATGGGGCAACAGCAGTTCAGCTTATTTAAGATTTTCAGTGAAAAAATTAAATTTTTTATTCGAGTGTATCCTAACTTAAAATATTCAATTAAAAAGTAACTTGAAAATAGAATATTCACGGTAAATCGAAGTGTTTAGATTTTAAACACCTAAGTGTTTTGTTGCCATTTAGATACAGTGTAGTTACTTTTTACACACTTGCAAGCGTTAAGAAAGTGACTGCAATGCATTTGAATAGCAATCAAACACTTAAGTGTTATGAATTAAAACACTTTGATTTACAGTGATTTACTTAAATGGTTCACACCTGATTATAACTCAAGCGTTGAGGCAGCAATCGACGCGTTTTATTGAATCCTTTTGCTGATTAGATTTTGAAATTAATCGATCAGCCATTTCTGAAAAATTTGAAAAAAACTGAAAAAAAAAATTTTTTTTTGTTATTTTTCTATATCTTAGAGTCTTTGTGATCGATCGATTTAAAATTTTTAGAAAAGTTGACGGCCAAAAAACTTTTGATTGCCACTTCAAACATTTTAATCGGTCAGTTCATTAAATATATATTAAGAGTTTACACCAACAGACACACACACACACACACAACACACACACACACACACATACACACACAACACACACACCCACGGACACGGACATCCTTCTGAAAATTGTCAGAATAGCTTAATCGAGGTGAAACTAATAACTTCACGAATTTTTTAAAATTAAAAATTTTCTTCGCGGGAAGTTAAAAATTGATGTTTTCGTGTTGGTCGATGCAGATGGACTTAGGGTTTAATCACCCTCTGAGTTCAATTTTTCAGAAAAACGCAAAAAAACATATCCGCTACTCTTTTTTTCTCCTTTCAATCACCATTTGTTTCGTTAAAATCAATTGGATGGTTTTTTTTAAATAAAAATTTTGTGAATTTCAACCCATATAACTTTTGTTTTATTCATTTTTTTATTATAACACCAATAGCACTTTTCATTATTCTTCAGCTCGAAAATGATGCCGTTGGTCCCATTCAACTATTCAAACTCCAACTATGCGAAACTTGAAATCCACCCCTTTGGATCCTAAACTTTTCGGGGTGGTTTAACCGTCTTGATAAATTTTTCCGCAGCTAAAGAAAAATATGTGTTCCTCAGATTTCGACGGAGAATAACATATCTCAGTCACGTCGAAATCGGAAAGGACACTTGGGATGTCTTCCTTGTTATTTAGACACATAAAGCTCCACGTCCATCTTACTTTAATATAGAAAAATTTCATTATATATTAGGAAAATTTATTTTTGAAAATTTGCAAGATTTTATGCTATTTTGATCAATTTCGTACATTTGATCTGCAAGGCTCGGATAGGTATCAGTGTTTTAGACAAAAGTACATACAAAAAATTTAATCAACCGTGGAGCTGAACACGTAGAAAAAATTTTATTATAGACATTCAATGTGCGAGCACTTCGAACTTAGGAAAATGTCTAGAGCCACACATCTAAACAAAAACCTATTTTTGAAACCAATATTTATTTTATTAAGACGTACAAAAAATGTAATCGTTCAATCATTCATCTAATGCAAACAGTTTATTTCCAGTAATTAAAATTGTTAAATTTAAAAATAACAATTACGATGAATTGACAATTTGTTCCCAAATCCAATCAACATAATTATTGATGTTAATATAAACTCCGGGGATCGCTGATCCATGACCAACAGTCTAAGCAAACAATCCCATAAGTTCCCATCGACCATTTTCTCGTTCACATACCAGTGAAGCACCATCATCACCCTGAAAATATTTCGAGAAACAATAAAATTAAGTAATCCATAGTAAATTAAATTAATTATATGAATAATTATTTAATTACGTCGGAATTATATTTTCCTAGTTCATCTACAGCACAAATAAAACTTCTTTTATCCAATTTATAATTGTGCGATAGTTTTGTAGTCTGCAGACGCTCTTCACATTCTTTACCATCAACAATTGGAAAATCAACTTCTTTGAATGGCTTATTTAAACGTCCAGAAGGATCAAAATCGTCTTCACTCCATCCTGATACCCAACACCTTTTTTTTTTGGTTTAGGAGCTCCTTGTGGCAAACATGCGATATTTATATGAGGACTGATGGCTAATGGGACTAATTAAGAGAGAATTAGTGATTTAAAATTTAAAAAATTTTAAATCACTAATTCATGTTTAGAGAGTAGGAATAATGTTTATTATTTCAGGGAGCTTCAAAGCAACAGGGAGTTTGGTGCTTGCCCGAAGAATTAAAAAAAAACGGAATCAAATTTAGAAAAAATAATCACAGATTTTCAGATCAAGATTAACGAATTTGAAGTGTACATTTTTTGAATTTTCTAAAAATTATTATGTCTATTTTTTGAGTTACAAAGGGTCCGTGGCTCTTGAGTGAATAGTTTCGTACTTTTATAAAATTTTCTAGAATCATTTTAAGTTTTTATCAATATATTTATGATAACTGCAACAAAAATCATTTACAAAAACTTGATATTTTTGTCAATAAACCATAAATTATAATTATAAGATGTGCAACTGAAGGCTAAAAGAATTTAATGAAATTAATTACGATAATTAGTTTTTTTTAATCCAAAAGTCAATGGCCATCATCAGTAATACATAAATTTTGAATTGTCTAATCTCAATAGAAAGTTAGAATATTTAATGGTTCAAAGAATAAAAGATATTATAGAGTTATAGCTACTAGGCTTTAATTACTATTATTGAATATTACAATGATCCCTTAATAGAATTGCAGACTCACCACTTCAGGTAGAAAAGTTCTTTGGCTGGACCGTAGAATCCGACTTTATCGATGTTTCTTTTTAGTTAATTGGTTCACATAGATTGTTAGCGATAGCAATGAAGCCTTGCTCGCATTTACACCGAAAATTAATGCAAACAGAGTTTTCAACCTGACATTGATCATCTTTCCAACAATATCCGTTTAAAAGTGGCAGACATGTTGATGCACTGACTTCCATATTATTAAAAGCACACACACATTTTCCTTCAGCCGAACAAAACGAATGCCATGAATCACTGCATTCCGTAACATCATTACAAGAACTCAGCGAGTGTGCTGTAACAAACAATTAAGAATTTGAATATCTAGTTCCCTGAAGAACTTTATAATTTTTGAACTTGATATTGATGGAATAGTACTTGCTTTCAACACATTGGGCTTTAGACACTGCCGTGTGATTACTTTTACATAGACATTGATTATCAAAACAATGGAATGAATCGAAATAGCAGTCTATGTCATGTGAACAGAATTCATCCAATGTTGGTACACAACAAAATTTATCGATTGCAAAATAATTCATCTTACAAACACATACATTATTTGTTGAACATCTTGAATTTTTAAGGTGATTACAATCTATATCTGTTGCACATGTTTTGCCCAGCGTATATGACTCTTCTGTATTGATAAGAGAATAAGAAAAGTTTTTCTAATCTACTTTGAAGAATTATTTTTTTTTTTTGATATTTTTCCTCTAAACTTCGATTTGGCTTGAATAATCAGTGCGCCGAAAGGATCGGAGAGAAGAAATCCGGCTAAAAAATAAAACTTAATCTAGATTTGATTCACCAAGCCGAAATTTGGAGCCGGTTTTCGCAAGACAAACTCGAATTTTTTATACGGAAATATGAAATACATTGAGTTTTTGCCTTGGTTTAGATTTATTCGACTAAAAATATTAGGCAAAAAAATTAAAATTAAGGTGAAATAATTTGTATATATTAAGGCGACAGTAAAACAAATAAATAACTTTTTTCGATTGTTCAGCAAGTCAAAAGAAAGGTAACTATCGTGCTTGAAGTAAAGACGAATAAGTTCAAACTAAAGATAAAAAATACAAATAAGGTGAAATAAGTTGAAATTAAGATAAAAAAAGTTCAAAAAGTTGAAAAAAAATTGAATATAAGTCGAAAAAGTTAAGATCTTATCGAAAAATCGTCGGCAAATCGAGAACTTCATAAGAAAATAAGGTGAAGCGAGCCTGAATCAAGTTTTATTTTTGACCCGGGAAGTCGTCAGGGATGAAACGAGTGCATAATAGGTTGTTCGCAACTTGGATGATTACAAATAGAGAGGACCCATTTTAGGGTATTGTGGTGTGTTTGCATCTCACCATTTTACGCCGAAGTAACCTGATAACCTGTATAGGGAACAAGAAAGGTATGGACTCGGGGTGGCTGTCGTTACATACCACGCGTAATGAGGACTTTTGATCATACCTGCGGTTAATATTCACCCTTAGTCGTCACTCAATTATATTTGTTGACTAGTAGTGTCGTTTGGGGTGGGGGTAGACCTGCAATGTGGGTATGCCCAAATGGGTGCAGAGATGGCCTCTCGCGTGAAACGGAGATGAACTTTGGTTCCGTTGCATTAATTAGTTGTCGACATTAACTACTTTAATAGATTTCATAGTGTATATTTACAGTTGAAATTAATGAATAGACATAATAATAAATAGAAAATAATTATTTTACTCACTTAAGACACCTTCATAATAAGATTGCGGCGAGTATTTAGACTTACAGAGACATCTGTTATTAATACAAACTGAATTTTCGACCATGCAATCTTCATTCTTCGAACAATAACCATTTAAAAGCGGTCCACACATTGTACTATTCAATGTCAGATAATTGTCTTTACAAACACATGTTTGATTAGAACACTCTTGTCCTATTCTAGTGCAGTCAGAATCTTCGTTACAATATTCTATTTTTTTGCATAGTTAAAAAAACAAAAAATCAATAATATTGATAATAATAATTTATTATTAGTTAAATATACGGAAGCGTAAACAAGGACGTTCGTTTCCGATAGATATAGATAGTTGAATAAAATTTGGCAATGCTAGTGCCGCTAAACCCACACTGTTGAAAATTTACTAAAATTCCATAATTAAAAGTGTATAAAATTTAATACCAATACTGATGTACTGAACATTATGATGTTACAAACATTTTCCTGAATTTTCATAAGCCTTCCGAATTTTCAGATGCTTCTACACGAAAAAAAGAAAACTGGAATAAATGCTATTCGATCCAGCATTTATTACATTTTCAAATAGAAACGCGGCGCTTCATAAACGAAACTGTAACATTTACAGTTTAGCGCCGCGCAATAAGTTTTACTATTCCAGTATGAAACTACAGTTTCACAACCCGAGTCGAAATCTGAAGTGTTATTCCAACGTCTCGAGCGTTTCAAGTGTAAATCGAACATCTTGAGCGTTACAAACGTAACTCCAACGTCACTGACGTTGCAAATGTAAAATCCATGTTTTAAAAGCATTGCATACATGAAATTCATTTTGTAAATATAAAAAACGTAAATTGAACGTAAGGTTATGAGTACAGGGAAAATCCGAAATGGTTCATTGTTATGAAATCGATTTCCTCGAATAGGGTGGTCTTAAATAGATGAATTTATCTATTGTGGTAGTTAAAAATTATTTGTTTTGGTGTTTAATAAATGGTTGAGATCGAAACTACTCGTTGTATAATTCACTGTGGTTATTGTCAGGAAAGCTTAAATGGAGCTCAACGGCTGGTGGTTCTTTAAATATATAAGGTTCTAGAAAGTGTCAAAGATTCAGAAAAGATGGCTATTTATTGAGTCAGTTTCTTTCTCATCTTTACCCGGTTCTTTGCCAATCCTAACTTTTCTGAGAGCATTTGGAACGCATTAAGTATATTAATTCCCGTATGTTGTTTGTCATCTATACATTTCTGTTTCACAGTTACGACTCTACCAGTTAGACTACCCAAGTCTATGCCGTTCAAATATCTATATCTTCGATCAACTTCATTAGGTTTGCGTTCCCGAGTCGAAAATAAAACTTGATATAGAGTTGGTTTACCAAGTCGAAATTTAGAGCTGTTTTTCACAAGACTAACTTGACTTTTTTTTTACGGAGCTCTAAGTTTCACCTTGGTTTAGACTTAATTGGCTTAGTCAGGATTTAAGACGAAAAAGTTTAAATCACGTCAAAATTAACTTGGTTTAGACTCATTCGACTTAAATTATAAGGCGAGAAAGTCAAAACTCGGGTGAAACACAAAAAACACATTTTACACTAAAAAATACTGCTTGCTTTTGACTTGGTTGAGCAAGTCGAAATTAGAGTAAAAAACTATTTGTCGAATGGGTTCAGCAAGTCAGAAGTAAGGTGAATACCTATTGTGCTCGAAATAAAGACGAATAAGTTCAAAACTAAAATGGATAGATCTCTAAAAGTTGAAAAAAAATTTAATTTAAGAAAAAGTCGAGATCTTTTCGGAAAATCGTCAGCAAAGCGATAACTTCTAAAGGAAAAAAAGTAAAAAGCGAGCCTGAATCAAGTTTTATTTTTGAATCCGGTTGATACGTATGAACTGAATAATCATAATTTTCTGGTGTGCATGGTTCAATATTACCTTCAATGTTGGATATTAGTGTGCATGTCTGATTGTTTATATCATAATGATCGTCTGCGCATACACATTTGTTATTTTGAGAGCACTTTGAATTTCTAATGAATACCTCACAGTCTAGAGTATAGTCACAAGTTGAGCCTAAGTATCCTGTAATGTAAAACACAGATAAAATTTATTAAAAAATGTGGTTAACGCTTAATTTAAGTATCAACGTCAATTATTCATAATCTATCATTGAAAGCTAGTGATGAATTATGAGATGGAAAAATACGTCATTAAGATTTCTAAAGCCGAATCAAAAAATTTGTATGTAGGGGTAATTTGTTTCAATGTATTTAAATATGTTATGCAATACATGCACGAAAAATGCGCTGCCAAATAGACACTATCTTGCTCGAGTTAATTTCGAAATAGTATATTGTACAACTAGTACGGTAAGTTGTCGATTGCCCACGAGGGCGAAGTTGAGCGTACGAACGAAGTGAGTAAACATGTCGGACGCAAATAGTCGTTTAACGCACACAAATGTCGTGGAAACAGTTAAATGGACAAACAGCTATTTGGCGAACAAAAGAGCGTGCGCTAAGATAGCATTTATATTGCATGAATAATAAAAAATAATTTCTCGAAGCGTTTGAAAAATCTAATGCACAAAAGAGCTTTTTTAAGCTCAGCGAGTTCAAGAATATATTTACGATATTGTTTTTGACCTCCTAGTGCTCAAAAACATCGAAATGTTGAGGAGCTGGCTTATAGGTAATTAATTCATGTATTTACTTAACTTTGTAAACTATAATATGCAGATATTATCAGATTATTCTATGATCATTATCGTCAAATGATAAATATAATTAATTTCGAATCGTACATACAGAAAAATGAGACTTACGTTCTTTACACTCAAAATTCCAAATATTTTCGTACTGTGATTTGCATTGACACTCGTTATCAATACATTCTGAGTTGTTAACTTTACATTCCTGATCTGAGTTGCAATATAGATTTAGTCGTGGTGAGCATAATGTATCATTGTTAATGGCTAGTGTAGCTGGTAAGCAACTACAAACTTTGTTCTCCGAGCAATATGAAGATTGGATTGGGTCACAATCAAAATCGGTTGTACATGGTGACCCTATTACTGAAACATTGATAATAGATAATAGTTGTGAACTATCATATTTTTAGTTTGGATTTTTAGTTAATTACTTGTTAAGCATTGATCATCGGATTGTTGCAAATAATATGCACCGCATCGACATTCATTATCAATGCAAAAAGAATGATTAGTTGCACATTTTTCGTCCTTCCAACAAAACGATCCTAATGATGGTTGACAAGATGTTTCATTTACCCTAATATTATTTGGTCTACAGACACAAATCCCATCTGTCAAACATTTTGCATGTAGAATTCCATAGCAATCTTCATCACTTCTACAAGAATCTCCTAACATATCTGCATTTAAAAAAGAATCCCTTCATGTTTTCTAGGTCAGATTTTCATTTTTAATTATCAAATCCAGATTTTAGCAACTAAATAATTGTAATTTCATTGATAATTTTGATGGAGGGGTTTTAAGAAAATGTTTTTTGTTCGAAAATACCTAATCATAATTCGCAGAAAATAACGGTATATGATTAACTCAGAAAATTTATTTGTTCTGAAATTCCCAGTAAAAAAAAATATTTTTAATTTTTCAAGTATTTGCTATCTGAACTATTTTATTAAGAACTTTAACGAGCAGAATTTGAGGAAAAAAAGACCACTATATATAAAAGTCATTGTTTTATTAATTCATTAATTGAACTGAGCTTCCACTCGGGTCATAAATCAGGCGTAAAACATTTAAGTAATTCACTGTAAATCGAAGTGTTTAGATTTTAAACTCCTAAGTGTTTAATTGCTATTTAAATACATTGTAGTCACTTTCTAAACGTTTGCAAGTGTGGAGAAAGTGACTGCAATGTATCTAAATGGCAACAAAATTCTGAGATGTTTAAAATCTAAACACTTCGATTTACAGTGAATATTCCATTTTCAAGTCATTTTTTTCACTTTTTTATTAAATAATTTAAGTTACACGGAAAAAAATAAATAGAACTGGCTGCTATGTCAGATAGAAGTCAGTGCCATCTGTAGAAAAAAAAAATAGAGATAGCAGTGGGTCCTATCTACGTAGTACTGGCTACTCTCTACGTTGTACTCAGCGCCATGTCAGATGTTGCTCACTATTATCCTTTATATTACACTCTTACATGTTAGCTAGTTCTATGTACATAGCAGCCAGTCGTATGTCAGATAGCAACGGTTACTTTTAAACATATTACCCACTGCTATCTTTATTTTTATTTTCTACAGATGGCACTGACTACTATCTGACATAGCAGCCAGTTCTATTTATTTTTTTCCGTGCAGGATACACTCTAATAAAAAGAGAAATTTTGTGCACTGAAAACCTTAAATAAGCTGAACTGCTGTTGCCCCACCTTTCTTAACAAAGAGTAACTAAAAATTATCGAGTATGGTAATAAAAAAATATTTTGAATATCGAAAATGGTGTCACGTTTTGCTTACGGTTCTTGTATAATATTAATTACTAAGTATCAATTACTTCTTCGTTCAGATGATAACGTAGTATCATTATGCAGCTGAATTCCACTTGTTTGTTTTAATATCATAAATAATGAAAAAAATTTCAATAAATAAATTTCAAAATTTTTTTCAGACATTTTTATTTTTTTAAAATAAGTTATTGAAAGTTTAATATTATTCGAAAAATATTTCACGATGTGAATTCAACACTGACGGATATTATAAATGAAAAAAATATTTTGATTTTGTTTGTATAAACAGTACAGTGCTCCCTCTCTATAATTCCCCTCGCTATGATTCTACTTTCACGCATTTTGAGGGGAATGTGTTCCCCTACTCTCACTACATTGTATACAAAATATATTTGTGTACGTTCAGAATGATTGCGCGCGCATTTCTCTGTTTAGTACTCTTAAGAAACAGTGGGGTCCCTCTCTAAGAAGAAACTCTTAGAATTTTAGACCCGAATTTGAAATTATAGAGAGGGAGCACTGTATACCGTCGGTTTTCTCCGGTCTTCTGTTGATATTTGAAAGAAAAAAAAACAACGTGGCTAGTAGGCGTGAAAATAAGAAGTACGGATTCCTATTTATGAAGGGGGTGTATATTTGTACACAATCACTTACACATGCTGGGCAGACTAGTATGGGAAATGTTCTATAGAAGCTATGAAACAGTTATAGTTGAGAATAAAATGAAATATGCGTCAAACTGAAGAAAATCAAGAGTATGCTGTACGTGTAGTAATTGTGCGAGAAATCAGATTTTTGACCATTTGAATTTGAAATGCAGAGCAAGGCTAAAAAAAATTTATAACTATTGAGTGGCCTCACATGCGATGATAGTCATGGTAACAAATACTAGAGTAAATACGATAGAATGCGTGTACATTGAAAACAATTTGATGTTCTACCGCCAGATTTTATGTCCTAAGTGGTCGGCTTCCATAATGTATTATCATCATCAAACTTGTTTAATCCAAATATTTACTAGTCATCATTTTGATAAAAACATCAATATATTTTTTTATTCTTCAAGGATTTTATTTGTTTCCAGTCGACAGAAATAAATAATCAGAATTCATTCTTTATCAGTAAGTCATTAAAAAGTACCCGGAAGGCTATAGCTTAATTAGATATGTACTATTTCAACTTTATTTATATCGATGATCGTTAATTCTCAATAATGCTATAAAAAAAAATGTGACACTAACCAACATGCATTATACTCACAGATTATGTGGAACATTTTATCACCTGCTTGAAATCATCAGACCTGATCATGCATGATCACGTCTTAATATTACCTAGCCACGAGCAAGCGTAATTATGCTTGGTTAGGCATTATTATGCTTTCTCATGCATGATCACGCATGCTCATGACTGGCCAATATTCAGGCATGACCAGGCCTGAGCAAACCCGATCTCTGGAATTATTTAAAAATAAAATAGAAATAATGATAATTCAATTATAAATTAACTTATTTCCTTAGTATTATTGTAAAATTAATGCTTATTGGCTAAGAAGTATTTTTGAAACTTTACCCGTGACAAACTCAGGGTTGTGAAGAATTATATAGGGAAGGGGAGGGGGCAAATGGGGTACCTAAGGAAATACTAAATTATTTTTAAATGTATTTTGCATGTAAGCTTTAATGTTTATTTTTTGGCACATTTACCAGCAAACGATGAGAACTAAGGACCTCTGTTTACGCATAGTGCTTTTATCCATACAGATTTCAATCAACTAATTGAAAACTCACAATGAAGGTATCCCCAGTGTCCCTTTCCGATTTCAATGAGACTGAGATATCTTGTTCTCCGTCAAAATCTAAGGGACACATATTTTTCTTTAGCTGCGGAAAAATTTATCAAGACGGTGAAACCACCCCTCAAAGTTTAGGATCCAATGTGATAGTTTTCAAGTTTTGCATACTGGCAGTTTGAATAATCGAGCGGGACCAACGGCATCATTTTCGGACTGAAAAATAATGAAAAGTATCATTCGTGCTATAATAAAAAAATAAATAGAACAAAAGTTATAAGGGTTGAAATTCACAAAACTTTTATTGAAAAAAACTATCCAATGGATTTTAATCAAACAAACGGCGATTGAAAGAGGAAAAAAAAGTAGAGGATACGTTTTTTTGGATTTTTCTGAAAAATCAAGTTTAGGGGGTGAACAACCCCTAAGTCCATCAATATTGACCAACAAGAAAACATTTTCATTAGCGTTGGTTTTAATTCATCAAGAATTATTTTTTTATACATTTTTAGCAGCGAGGATATAATAATATAATTTTTTTATATTTTACTTCCCTCGCGGACTTGGAATCACTGTAAAATCACAGTGAAATCACAGTGAATTCACTTTCACCGTAATTTTACGGTGTATTTACGGTGATTTCATCGTAAATTCATAGTCATTTTGTGCCATTTTGTCATTGTGATTTAGCAGTGATTTCACTGTGATTTCACTGCGAGCTTAGAGTAAATAAATGGTGATTCAATCATGATTTTACAGTAAATTAATGGTGATTTCACCATGATTCCACGGTAAATTAACGGTGATTTCACCATGATTTCACAGTAAATTAATGGTGATTTCACCACGATTCTTGGTAAATTAATGGTGATTTGACTATAGTTTTATGATGATTTGACACCACAGTCGTCAAATCGTAACTTTAGAGTGGTATAGTGACGATTTCTATTTTTTACCTCGATATTTGAAAATCGCGTTTTCATTAGAACGCGAGGTTAGGAGGCCCCGAACATATTTGTTCATATCATTTCTCATGTGACGTCTGAATGACTGTGTGTATATATGGAGCTTTCCTTTTTAAACAAAAATTTATAAGATGTCAAAATAATTCTAAATTATAATAAAGTAATTCATACTTTGTAATTATTATTATTATTATTATTTTCAGTTCCAAAGTTTACGAGTAAAATCGTAAGAAATTTACAGGATATCCACTGTACATTCACTGTGAATTCACTACTAATTTACTGTATATTTACTATGAATTTACCAAAAATTCACTGCCAATTTACTGTACATGGAGAAAAAAATACTGTCAAAATTACAATATTGCAGTAAAATTTAATAACAGATGTCAGTAAATACATTCTGTATTTTAATTATTGCAAAACATTTAGTAAAATTTACTGGTTGGCAATTATTACATAAGAAGATATTAAAAATTATTATACGTAATGTATTTTTTGCTAACACGATTATATAATCTGTAAATTAAATTTTACTATGTGTAGATAAAATTAAAAGTTGGTAAGGATAGCATATAAAAATATGTATTACAAGTTCAAAAACTTTTGTTCAAAGGAAACATCAGGCCGTTAGACATAGGAAAGGACTCGCACGCGGGAGATCAGGGTTCGAGTCTCGGTTAAAACAAGTGATTTTTAAAAATAAAAATCAATACAAACACCAATACAGATGACATAAATAACAATAATAATCAAAATGATAGCACTAATGATAAAAAGTTAAAAGTTATTAAAAATTTAATTTGATTTGTTTCCATTCTAATATAGTAAAATTTACTGAACTGGATATAGTAAAATTATTTTCATATTTTTTAGTGAAATTTACTATATTTTTTTTCCGTGTATTTTCACTGTGAATTTACTGTAAGTTCACTGTAAATTTACTGTGAATTTACCGTAAGTTCACTGTAAATTCACTGTGAATTCACTGTGAATTTACTGTAAGTTCACTGTGAATTCACTGTGAATTCACTGTGAATTTACTGTAAATTCATTGTGAAATTACTGTAAATTCACTGTAAATTTACTGCAAGTTCATTGTAAATTCACGGTGAATTTGCTGTGAAACCACTATCGAATCACTGTGAGATAACCATAAAACGACAGTGACCGAATGGCACAAAATCATGGTGAATTCACCGTAATTTCATCATGGTCTCACAATGTTTTTACTATAATCTCACTGTGATTTCACTGTGATTTTACAGTGATTCCAGGTCCGCGAGAGGTATATTTTTTTACTTATTGTTGAACTTTGAGTTGCTATATCTTAACAATGAGATGGTGAATCCTTTTTTTTTTTTTTAAATTCAGGACAAATTCATTAATTTTCTGTTAGTTTTTCAAAAATTTCTGACTGTTAGTTTTTTTTATTAGAATCACGAAAACGACTTGAAACGTATACTCCTCATTGCTCGCGATGTTAATTATTCAAACTTTGATTATAAATATTTTAAATTAGAGATGGTCAATCGACTTAAAATTTTAATGGTAATTGTTTCTTAATACTCTCAATAAGTATAAAAAATTTTAGAACTTTCTGACACTATGTCCATCACCCGACAACTTCCTTAAGCACTACATTTGACCAATCAGAAATGGTGAGTGTTTAATGAAAAAGTTTATGAGGCCGACGTTAGGCATTTAACGGCGTTTATTTTGAGCATTTATAATATAAAATTTGTTAAAGGCCAGCCTGAGCCAGGGTTCAACCCGTGAATTCTGGTGGCTGCTGGTGAAAACCGCGAACACAAAAATTGATTTGTCTCAATAAGCATATATTAGACTGTGTCAAAAAAATCGACTATTTTTTAACTTCCCGCTAAGAAAATTGCAAATTTTCAAAAATTCGGGAAGTTATTGGTTTCACCCCGATTTGTGAAAATCGAAATTCCAATAGATGTCGACGTTTTGAGGTTCTAGGAAGCTATTCTGACTAAATTCAAGATGATGTCCGAGTGTATGTATGAATGTATGTACGTACGTATGTAAATATCTATAACTTTTGAACGGATGAACCGATTTTAATCGTCAAGGTGTCATTCGACGCGGTTTGTCAATATCTCGAAGCTAAAAAAAAATTGAGCTTGATTGGTAGGGCTCGTTCGGAGATATTCCAAAAATAATCTTTTTTCGGATAACTTTTTACGGGTTTGATGGATTGATTCCAAAATCAACTGGGCTCTGAAGCTTCATAAACCGCGTCGAATGCCACCTCAACCATCAAAATCGGTTAATTCTTTCAAGAGATACCGTTGTCGAAAGAATTAAAAAAAAAAATTTTTTTTTAGTATTTTTGAAATTTCTCAAAAACGATTCGATAAATAAATTTCAAAGTCTGATCAGTTGTAGAACTCGATAAAACGCGTCGATTGTCCCCTTAACCATCTCAATCGCTTGATTAGTTCGAGAGATATCGTTTGAGAAAAAATAGTAAAAAACGTTTTTTTTCGAAAACAAAGGCATACAAAAGTATTTTCGAGCTCGAAAATGTATCCACAACAATTTTTCGAGCTCAAGGAGCTCGAAAACGGCGGGAAGTTTTGTGGCTGGCCCGCAGGGTCAACTGACAGACCGATTTTTTTTCGTAAGTTTATCGAAATTATCATTGAAAATTAAAAAAAAATAATCCTTTTAAAATATGAGCTTTTAATGTCAACATCTCTAGGTGCATCATCGCAATTTCAGATTTTTTTATTTTGTCAAGGTAGTTCTTTCTCTACAGTCCAGTAAAAAAGTTTTGGATCACCACCAATGTATCGCGTACCTGCGGAGCTAACGTTATAGTTCATATTTTTTTGACTGGACTGTATTCCTAATACTACTGTATTCCCTTCACAAATACGCTCACACTATGATAAATTAGTCTGATTGAAAATCAGGCAACGTCGCGCATATTTATTCTCTTACTTGCCTTTAATTTCAATTAAAACTAAGATTCACTTGGTTAAGCATTAACATTAAACATTTATTCTGTAATAAAATTCGATTAAATGAACAGTATGCATTTTGGGCTTCGACATTTTTTTTTCATTTGTCACCTTAGAATATGTTTAACAGGTAATTAAAAAAAAAAAATTTATACGCCCTTTTGGCATTTCACAAGCGATATCACACATGTAAAATAAAACTTTAAAAAATTTAAAAACAATCTCACTTAATTGGCTATAATTAATTTCAATAACAAAAATTTACAGTGTATTAATTTCATTTTATATTTAACTAAAACTAAAACTTGAAGTTTATTTTTTATTAGACAATTATATCTAGATATAATCATAATAGCCTTTATACACTTGGAATGTGGTGATAGATGGTGATAGATAGATAATAGGTTCCGAAAATATATTATCGTGCGCGTTAATATCGAGATATAATACATTGTTATTGACGCACGACGTATTTTATTAACGTAAGAGCTTTATTAGTCACTGTTAATAATTTTTGACTTCAAATACCCCTGTATTTTTGGGTCTCAGCGATCATATCAAGTCGGCGGTATCAATTTAGTTCTTTCGATAATTACTTCAGACGAAGTGTCATACATTTAAATTGTACATTATTAAATTACATTAAGTCATTTTATAAAATGGGTAAGAAAATTTTATTTATTTATCATAAATTAAAAAAATTTTAATTATGAAATAAATTTTTTCTCTTCATATTATAGCTTCCGGTATAAATTATTTGGCAGTTAAATTAATAATAATTGTGATAATAAATGCTGCTACGAATACTGTTATTACCAATGCCGAGGATTCTCTATTTAAAGATTTGATGATAAGTCGAAATACTCCGGTTTATTATATGGAAAGTACCAGTGGAAATAAAGTAAAATTAACAGAAAAATTACATGTGAGTTGATATAAAAAATCGGTCTGTCAGTTGACCCTGCGGGCCAGTCTCAAAACTTCCCGCCGTTTTCGAGCTCCTTGAGCTCGAAAAATTGTTGTGGATACATTTTCAAGCTCCTTCGAGCTCGAAAATACTTTTGTATGCCTTTGTTTTAAAAAAAAAACGTTTTTTACTATTTTTTCTCAAACGATATCTCTCGAACTAATCAAGCGATTGAGATGGTTAAGGGGACAATCGACACGTTTTATCGAGTTCTACAACTGATCAGACTTTGAAATTTATTTATCGAATCGTTTTTGAGAAATTTCAAAAATACTAAAAAAAATTTTTTTTTTTTAATTCTTTCGACAACGGTATCTCTTGAAAGAATTAACCGATTTTGATGGTTGAGGTGGCATTCGACGCGGTTTATGAAGCTTCAGAGCCCAGTTGATTTTGGAATCAATCCATCAAACCCGTAAAAAGTTATCCGAAAGAAACATTTTTGAAAAAAGTTTATTTTTCGAATATTATAACGGTGGGCCCTGGCTACTTCGTGTCCAGTAGCCACGAACCACAGTTAATTAAATTTCCCGAATAATTATACTTAATAAATTTAAATATTATTATATTAATATAAACTTATAATTATTTCGTCGTTGGTTCGGAAGATCGGGAAAATAGATCTCAGGTTGTAGGTCGACTCGTTCTGACCGGACAGACGGCTGAAATAAACTTATTCTAAAGGACGCTGGTGATGATTAAGTTTAACACGAAATACAATAAATTCACACTTTATTTAACCAAGGTTCCCGAATTTTCTACAAAGTTTCCCACTTTCTTTTATAAATTAATTCCCTTTGCGAATGAGTAAACGTCCAGCGACAGTGACATAAATTTATTAAACACACATTTATTTATTGGACGCGAGGAACAATATTATTAATTAATTATGTAATGTCGCGTTGAAGAGAGAGAAAATGGTTGTTACAATTTTGTCTAGACTTATCTGGTTGTACGTGGGCTTACTGGTGATATCGATCTCCGATTCGTTGCGGGCTTCTTGGACTCGATGTCGATCCTCTTCGGTAAATCCTCACAGGCTCCTTGGACTCGATGTCGATCCTCTTCGGTAAATCTTCACGGGTAGATGTTGTATATCAAATCACCACACTCACTCAGTAATCAAATATGGTTTTTCTTTAACCAGACGAAGGAGTCTCACAAATCTCCTTAATTAATTAATTTGAGTCAAAACCAGTATCACTTATAAAATTAATAATTTAGTTTTGATATAAATATAAGTTTCAATAGACAAAATTATTCAGGTAATAGCTTAAACGAAATAGAACTGATTACTGGGCTAAATGACTAGATATAATGAACTTATCGTTAGGCCGACTCATATAAATTGTAATGAGTCCTGGTGCTAGAGTAGGAACCTCGCTAAGCGTCATCAGTCCACTCTAGGTGACGGCCAGGGCCTAAGTCCTCGAGCAAGTGTTTGCTGGCCCTTTTATACGTTAATTTTGGAGGCGTGAAACTACCCCACTGTCGTCTAAATTCAAGTAGAATTTGATCTAGGGGTCCTCTGCCATGGCCCCGAGTGACTGAGAAGTCTTAATTAACATATAATTGTTCTAATAAATGGCCGTAGAATCTGTTAGATTTTGCGCTCGATTTTCAAGTCGTAAAATCAGAAACGCACGTTCACAATATCTCCGAACGAGCCCTACCGATCAAGCTCAATTTTTTTTAGCTTCGAGATATTGACAAACCACGTCGAATGACACCTTGACGATTAAAATCGGTTCATCCGTTCAAAAGTTATAGATATTTACATACGTACGTACGTACATACATACATACATACACTCGGACATCATCTTGAATTTAGTCAGAATAGCTTCCTAGAACCTCAAAACGTCGACATCTATTGGAATTTCGATTTTCACAAATCGGGGTGAAACCAATAACTTCCCGAATTTTTGAAAATTTTCAATTTTCTTAGCGGGAAGTTAAAAAAACTATATTATCTCAATTATACATCATAATTAATAGATTTTGATATAATAATTGTAATATTTTGAAATTTAATCAGGTATTCAAAGCAACTCAGGCTTATAAACATCACAACAATCCTAACAACGACCGCAATAGTGAGTACCCTCGGAATAAATGAAAAAAAAAAACGACTAATCTAAAACAACAGTAAATCATTATATTTATTTTTCCTATTGCAGACACATTCGTTTTAAATATACTACTAATTCTTGATAATCCCAACGGAAATAAACAACTCAACGAAACTTTTTACACCGATTTCGTCTTAGATAATTTCGAACTCGCGGCTTTAAATATAGATGAATTAGATAATCCTAAAATAAAATTACATATTTCTGGAGTTGTTAAAATGAAGGTAAAAAAAAATTATATTTATTACATATATAACTCTATAGAGGTAACTTGATATTAATTAATGAATAATAATTTTACATTTAGCAAGTAGATACTACAGCTTTTACAATACGGCGCGAAACATCCCTTGGAACTCTTGAGTGTTATGGTATTAATTCAGCACATGATGAATTGAGTAAGTGGTTGTTTGAGAATTCAGCAACATTAGGCAAGATTGACTATGATATGTTCATTTTTGCATCAAAGTAAGTTTAATCAACTATTCTTGTCATTTTGGCAGTCGTAAAACCGTTTAAACTTATTAACATACGATTATTTGTTTTGTCTATTAGTAAACGTTTATGTGCTCAAAATAATGGATTATCGGACGGGCCTCCGGATTATCTTAAGAAAAATATGGAATGTGCAGAATTATATGATCGGATTCATGCATCACCTATGATCGTTTACACTTGTATCTTTCCTAATAGTAGATGCCGTCATATACTGAGAGACGATGCAGAGTAAAATGAATTATTTACTATATAAAGTTAAATTAAAAAGGAAATTTTTAAGTACTCTTAATAAAGAGTTCTTGAAGACTCCATAAGTAAGACGTCAGTTTTTTGACATCTAAATGAATTCTTTTCTTTATTTTCTTTATGAAGTCAAAATTAGGAGCTCCTTAAGACGTCACGGTAAATTCATACTGAAGTCTTATTTGCGAAGTCAGAAAAAATAACTCTTTGAGAACTCTTCTTAGACGTCTCACAGAGTTCACTAGGTGGCTGATTCGACACCTTGAGAACTTCTTATAGACTTCGTTAAGGTGTAGAATGAGGCGTCCAATTCATAAATAGGAATTCTTTTAGAACGTCATCAAGACGTGATTTTGCCACATGGGATGTTTTGTGTCTAAATGTTTGTCATTTCGGATTAATCGGCAAAAGACTTAATTAATTTTCTCAGCAAAATCGTATTGAAAATAATAAATACTCAGTTTTTTTTTATCAGTTTCAAAATTAGAAGAAATCTTTTTTATTTAAAAATTTAAAACCATTAATACTTATTAATATATAATTATTTGTTTTGTCTATAAGCGTATATATCCCAGATAAGGAACGTGTATGTGCTTCATATAATGGATCATTGGACGGGCCTTCATATTATGTCAAGAAAAATATAGATTGCATAAACAAAGGTGATTCGGGTTATCCATCGGGCGGACTCCTTTTTCTTGGCAACAATAATTCTCAAGTGCATGCTACACAGATGATTGCTGAAAAGTAAGAAAAATTACGTTTTACTATTAAAAGTTCAATTAAAAAAGAACTTGAAGAAAGGTTGGTCTATAAGACTAGCCCAGTTATCTAACTCCAAAACTTTAACATAAAAGTATAGTCAGACTTTCAGAAACCGAGTTCTCAACAAATGTTTGGAGATCGTGATGACGATTGCACTAAGAAAAATTTTTTGGACCGGGTATTAATTAAATGTCTTGGTGTAAAAACTTTGCTGTGAAAACATCACCAAATTCGGTAGTAAATTTAGGCGGTGTACATTTAAAATTTTTACACCGCCAAAAAATAATAAATAAATAAATATAGGGGAAAAGGGGCAGAGTGGGCTCATTAAGAAAAATAATTATAATATCATTAATTTTTTTTGCGCGTTTACTTCTTTTTAGACCCTTGATACTTATTTTCACTTCATTATGCTGCGTCCATTAAAATTGAAAAATCGAAAATTAGGAGTAAAGTGGGCCCTCCAAAAAATTTCGAATTTGATATTTTTTATTCTATACACGTGTGATATTTGCAAATAACTATGAAACAATTGTATTTTAATAATATACAATTAATTTTAATAGTCTGCTGCGATATAACTAAAACGTAATTTTATTATCTGTAACTTTCTTAATAAATTATATTTAATGAACAGTCTTTGTGGTCTATTTTAGCCCTCATTATATAAGAAATTTTGATAAGCTTATTATATATCCGAATTTATTGACGCATAGAAAATTTTGAGGAGCCCACTTTGCCTCCATATTTTTTGAAGTTTTGAAAATTTTAAGGGTCCTACTTTACCCCCTCCTCCCCTACAGCTTAGTTTATTTATCATTAACTTTGAATATTAACATACATTATTTTCAGTGAATTTTTATATTGTCCAACTGAAAAACTTTAAAAACTCAGAAAATTTAATTTCAAATAATATATACATATATTTTTTGTAATATTATATACATATATATTTCTAACGACTGTTATAGATTTGGTGTTAGAAGTGACTCCTATAACGGATGCCCAACTATTCCCGACAGTTATATGAATGTTGAAGATGATAGTAAAGAATCATGGTACCGTTTTTGGTCTAATTGTTCAGAAGCCGATTTCGCGAAAATCATCGAGTAATTATTATATTTCATTCTCTGCAACATAAATTTTGAATTAAATATTATCTGATAGTAGAACGTGTATTGCAGCAAAAAAAATTTTGAATGCTATAAAATGCCAGTAGCTAATGATGTCGAGAAGAATAATCAATCAGGCTACAAAAATTTGATACTGGGACCCAACACTTACGTTTATCGTATTGATTTTCCACACAAAAATTATGTGAAAGTTGAATCTGACTCGAATGTAAGTAACATAAACGAAATTATTTTAATTATATCTTATCTTATCAATATTACTATGACGTCAATTATGAGTATAATTGTATTTTTTCAGATATTTCAGGCAACACCGACCTATAATTATTACAGAAGTTCAGATGTCGACCTCAGTAGTAAGTAATAGAGATGGTATATTGTGTGACAAGGGATCAAAAAAACTATTTCAGATCAGAGTGAAGTTGGTTGTCCGAGTCGCAGGCGAGGGATGACATCACTTGCAGTCTGAAATCGTGTTTTATCCTGGGTTACAGACAATATTTTTCGTGATTACCTGGATTGGAACTTAAAGTTTCAGTGTCAGCAGCTTTCGACTTGCTGTAGAGAAGTTGAACTTACTGAAACTAAGTTCTGGTATCATGAAAAAAAAAAAAAATAAAATGAAGCGACAAAGGAAAAGATTAATAGTTATAATTGATATTTTTCATTTTATTCTAGATACATATGTCGTAAATATGTTATTAATTTATGATTGGAGGTTAAATGAAATGAATGGGAACACAGATACTCTCCTTGATTCTATACTAAAGAAACTAAATATAGTCGCTGAAAATTTAAATAAGTTAGAACATATTAAAATAAAACTACGTATTTCCGGAATTGTTTTACCACAGGTATAAATTATAGTATTTTTGGAGGGTATTTAGATGCTTGGAGATTAAATGGAGCTCGGTTAATATTTCCCACTGTTAGCCCATTTACTAAATTATATTTTTTGTTATTTTTAGCGTTCAGATATTTTCGACTTATCGGAAGCAAAGAAAATGCCACGACTGGAAGAATTCTGTTATCATTCTGTTGCAAGCTTACGCTACCTGAGCGATTGGTTACAAAAAAATAAAGATCAATTTGAAAATTTCTCATACGACTTTTTCCTCTTCGTGACCAGGTTATTATTATTATCAATACTACAGTTATATTTTTTTATTTTTACCCCTGTAAAATCATATTTACTATCTCTAATTACTTTATTATTTCCAATACACGGAGAAAAAATTATTGTTTTATAGTTCCTAATAAAAACTTATTATGAAATATTTTAATCATTACCGTAAATTTTGAAAAAAGTAAAAATAATTTTTCGCCCAGCAAAAAATAATTAAGATCTACAAAAATCTAAATCCTTCATTTTTTAATCGATCGTTTATACATCCATCTAATGCTGTATTATTTTTTTATCTTTCATCAGCCGTTATATTTGCGACCAGAGCAATAAAAAATTAAAAACTGGCGCAATCATAAAAAGTGACTGCAATTCTCCTTCTACGTCATCTGGTGGACTCGTTCAATATGACCCATTCTTTAGCTTGCATGTTACACAAATGATCGCCAGAAGGTAATAAATAATAACAATAAAAATAACACATGTCTGTTAAATATTATACATCATTTCAACTATGCTCCGAAAATAATATATAATAAAAGTATGTGATGAACGTGTTGCAGATTCAATGTTAGTAAAGATGATGTACCCAGCTGCGGATCCGGCCATATAATGGATTATGAAAGGATAGAACACTTTTTGACGAAACATAATCCGCGGTCGTGGTCAGAATGTTCACAATCAGCATTTGAGTCCATACCCAGGTAATACTTAAATTTAACATATAGGACTACTTGTCTTTTATTAAAACGCGTTTTAATTTGTTTCTCTATTTGCACTCAAGTGAACGGTACTATCTTTGTTGCCCTTGTACAGTAAATGGGAACTTTGTAAAAGTTTTTCTCGTAAACAAATGGAAGTTATCAAAATATTAAAGTGCACTTCATTAGTTTATAGAGCAAAGCATCGGGTCTTTGTCTTTATTTTGCGTTTAGGACTTTTATCTCAGATGAAAGCTTAGATAAAATTATCTAAAAACGATTCTTAAATATGATCAAATAGTTAAACTTTAATTTTATCTTCAGGTCACCTGCATATTCTTGTTATAAAATGACAGCATTCAAGCCAGATAATGAAGATGAAGATTATGAGTAATCCTGCAACTTAATGTTTATTTAATTCATGTAATACATACTTTTTAAAATGATAATATTATAATGTTCATAATTGCTAAATTTTTTGTTAAATTAATTTATTAACTGACGGTAATTACAATAAAAAACTATCAATAATTCAACTGATCATTTAAAGATAAATTATTTTTCGATTGAAGTTTTTTAATCAGATTCAATTGAAAGATAATTTTTTTCCGATGTATTTTCCGATAAGTTTTCAATCGGATTCATTCGGAACTTCCCGACTAAATCCGATTTGAATTTTCCAATGCAGTGTTGAGTGTTTCTAGATTTCCCATTTCCTCACTGCCAATTACATTCTCAATGATATAGTTATATCCCGTGAAAAATGAATCATACATGGCCATGTATAGCCATACATAGTTTTGAATGACTATATATGCCCATGATTAATTAAACATATGTGCCCATATATGGCCTTATATAGTCCATGTATGGCCATACATTACAATCTATTTTAGGAATAAATTCGAAATTAAATGGGTTCTTAAACTAATTTGGATGAATATTTAAGGGTATTTTTTATATTTTGTATATTTATGTATTAATCATTATCTTTCATAAATTACTGATAGTATTTTAATTATTAAATCAAAATAATCATTAATTTAAACGAAAATGATAGCTTACTTACATACATTTTTGGCAGTCTAATGATTTTACATAATAAAATATGCTTTTCATGTTAGTCCTTTAATTATTAAGCAGCGCTTACTAGTTTTTAGACTATCGCTACAGCAGCGTTTAGTTTATCAGCTAATTATGTTTTTAGAAAAAGGTTGCTTTCGTGTGACCTTGACTTAATTGGTTTAATTGCCACGGCAGCGCTCTAGACATTTTTAATTATTAAGTAAGAAATTAAGACAATTTAATAAGTGGAAACCTAAACATGCAAACCTTATCAATAAGACAATTTATAGATAAATTGAGAAAAATATAGATAGCCCGAACTGGGAATCGAACCCAGACCATGTCGGTATCGCGCCGAGTGCTCTACCAGTTGAGCTATCCGGCACTATACTATATTCCGTTCAATTTAATCTATAACTTATTGAGCCACACCGTCCATCGTACGGTAAAAATATAAATATTATTTAATTATAAAATAATGAATCTCGAAATTTTGCTAAAATTAAAAATTTTGATAACTTTAACTTCATATATTTTTTAAAATAATAGTTTTAGAAATACAAGTCATTCAACCTTTTTTATAGAAAATTAAATTTTCTACAAAAAAAGTCATTTACGTTTATTCTCTAGACTCAACCGTTCATGAGTTAACAGCAAAAAACCATCGATTTGATACGAAATTTGACATTAAAGACTCACAGGAGAGCTAGAGTTGAACTCAGAGCTAAGCAGATACTGGCTTTTTTGAAGAGTATACACTTCTCTTTAAGAAAAACTTTGGATCCATACGATACATAAAAGTGGGGCTGAGTTTTATTAATTGAAAAGAAAAAAAACTAAATTTACGTGCTTTTGTTACGTCGGGATCGAGCGAAAAAAAAAATATAAATATTCCGGGAAAACTTTAAATAATTTAATTTCGTACAGAATAAAATTTGTGTCTTGCGCGAAGCAACTTTCATTTGGTAGCCTTTTTGTTCTCTCGCTCTTATCTTGAACAGCTGCACAGAAGGTTGACAAAAGAATCTCTAATCAGACCACCGAAATGTAGGTGTGTGAGTCAAACATCACTACATTAGAATCATAGCAGAGTTACAACTTAAACGTTGACTAAGAGTCTAGCACAAAGAATCTCCAACCGCGACTCTTTACCTCCCGTAGAGTGCCACCAAATTTCCACTAGCCTCTATTTATCCAGGCATCCGGTCTTTTGTTCAATCAAGAGTCGATCCATATTTTAATATCTTTTACACGACAATACACACATTGCTCTTCAATAAAAGAATAATAAATCGCGGTAACATCTTTAACACCAGTTTTTGGGCAGCTGTGTCAATATCGAGACGGATAGTTCATTTTATAGCTGAAATATATAAAAACCACATCCGGTATAGGAATCAGACAATAAAAGTCGAACAGTCTAATTACCCATACCTCCCTTGACCCCCCTTCTCCTCCGGCCTATAAAACTCACTTTATCAAGGTCTTTGATAAAGCCGCTCGCTAACTAACCGTGACGTCTTCTTCGATAAGAGCCAACCCTTTACGTTTCGTCTTAATTACCTCACCTGTCCACCAAATCTGTAGTCACCTGACTTTGACGCCCCTACTCCTTATACCCAGTTCTGAGTCCCGAAATGGAAAACTCCCCTCCCCATGGCACTGCCCAATTACTTCCTCTATTGTATCCTATCTTCGATCGGCCACCTACTCGATCACCATATCGATCCGCCCATCTCTAGCAATCACAATTTGGGGAATACCCACTTATGACTCTTGATTGGTTACTCTCTCATTCCTGGGGACCTATGTGGTTATCTCCTCTTATCAAAGAGTCATGATGTCCATCCAACCACCGATAAGCCGAATGTGCATTGGTTCCCCAGAAAAACTAGAGCACTTACTTTTGTAATTCACCCCTTCCTCCATTAGCCCCCGTAATCATCAAAAACCGCGAGAATATATAAGGAATAAGCCGGCAGCTAGCAGCTGGCCTGCGCTTACCATCGCCGCTTGCCGCCGAGTTAAGTCAAACCTGCGTCTTTTTGCCTTTTTCCTATAATATCAATCTAATCGTTCTACTACCAAGTAAAACTGGAAATTCCAATAATTATCTAAACTCTTTTACTCAGTCTTGAACATCCAGTCTAATCGTTTAACATCTTTCCAACGAATTAAGGTGCAGCGTAACTCCAAGTCGCGAATTCTCTTTACTTATTTAAAGAATAAAGAAGATTCTAACTCATTCATAGAGTCGTTTAATTATTAAATCCGGTATTTAATTATTGGCCATTTTCCTTGAAGACGGGGCCTTGTTTCATAATTCCAATTATACTCATTAAAACGGCGATTATCCCTCCGGTTCGGAACTCGCGATCACGAGAATAGTGCGGGTTGAATTAGAAATTGCCTAACCTTCTGTGCGAGTGTTAATTCATCTCTTGAAAAACAGTGAAAGTGAATTGTGAACGATCCGGTGCCACTCGAAAAGACCAAAAACCCAGCGTAGCCACTTCTGCTTCACGCCAATTAAGAGGGTCCAACTCACTGCGGGGTGTCCAACCGATTGTCCAGCCAACACCGAGCTACAGCAGCCATCACCTGTTGTATTGTAACAACAAACATCTTGAACTCAATAAAACTACCTGTATCTGTAAGTCCTGACATTTTTTATTTTAACATTAAGAAAAATATACATATTCCTGACCCATATCCATGCTCAACACCGAATAACGTGGTCCCCGTTACCCGAGTAAAGGACTTAAGCGTCTTGACTCAAAATTAAGGGACTGTCGTATGTTATGTCTGTCCGGACGTAACATAAATAAAATTTTTGGTGTCAGAAGTGGGATTCGTGTTCGAAATGCCCACGGTGTCTGAGTATGCTGAAACATGGATTTTTGGATCCGGTTCAACATAATTTGAGTCAAGCAATTTTACCAGAACAATCAAGATGGGTACGCGGGAGCGCATAAGCTATCGAGAAGGACCTTATATCCGAACAAAGGGCGGAGGATCGCGCGCGTGAAATTGATTAGAGTAATAACGAAGATAGGACCGGGAGCAAGAAGAAAGATAAAAGAAGTAAAGAAGCATGTTTGGAGGCCGACGGATAGTGAGAGATAAAATTAACATAATCGTGAAGTCATACAGGTAGACGCTATTAGTATTTAATATGAATCGAGCATACGTGATTTTACCGAACCCAATTGAAAATGCGGTCGAGGTGGTTCCTTATTTCACTGGTCAGAATATACCACTGGTCCATTTCATCGAAGGTTGTAAAGAAGCTCAGGCGATGGTGCCTCAAGAACTTGAGCAAAATTTGGTATTAGTGTTGCGCAGCAAATTACGGGGTGAAGCGCGAGGAGCTATCCGAGGAGAAGCTTTCGAGACAGTAGATGCTCTTTTATTTTATCTTAAGGAGTTGTATGAGCTCCCCAAGTCTTTGTACCAATTGTTCGGCGAAATGGGAGGGATTTTTCAACGCGACAATGAATTTGCATTGTCATACACTAACCGGGTCCGCACATTGGGGAATCAAATATTAGACGTAGTAAGATCGCAGGTACCAAATAATGCACCTTTGACCGAAGTAGAAATCTTAAGATACGAAAATGGATTTCGGGACTATCTGATACGAGGACTAAAGCCGGAAATAGAATACAAAATCTCAAAGAATCGAACCCTCTGTGCAACCATAATTGAAGCCGTTAAAATCGAGAGAGATCTGCATGCTATGGATTCATTGAGGAAGAAAAGCCCGTCGGAAAGCGATAATAATTATTTAAATCGAAATATTGACTATGATCTACTGACTAACTGGGATGGAAAACGAGAGCGAGGCGTACAGGGACATCTCATTGTTTGTCAAATTTGTAATAAAATTGGGCATAGTGCTTTAACATGTTATCAACAGAATTTAAGCCGCGACAAAAATTCGGGAAATCGATTTCTAAATCATTCAACAATTAATAATAACAGTAATCGGTATAAAAGGAATAATGTGAACTCGAACCCACGTCGTGAAAATAAAATGAGCAATAATCAATACAATGGTGAAAATGATAATCGAGCTAATCATGACAACACGCGATACGGTAATTATTACGGTAATAAAAATAGAAATAATAATAAATACAACAGTTACTATGATAAAAACGACAATAATAATAATAATAATAATAATAATAATAATAATAATAATAATAATAATAATATTGACAATTCACGAAATGCTTTCAACTCGTCGACCTTTCCGCGTGAACTAGCAAATATGAAAATCGAAAAAAAAATCTGTTATCATTGTAAATTACCAGGGCATCATATAGTAGATTGCACAAAAATAAGGAATAACAATAAAGGATCATTCACAAAAAGACCGCCGGACCCATCTACCGACGGATGGGCACGTGTCAGCGATGAAAAAAATTCGGGAAACTACCAAAGGCCCGAGACGGAAACGTCAAAGCACGCCGCAGGAAACCGTCAGATCCGAGCGTCCGGTTATGCAAATAATTTCGGGAGACGAGGAAACCGAAAAGCCATTGAAGATGTTCCAGTGGCAGTAGTTAGGCTTAGCCAAGATCGCGAGGCCCCTACTATAAAAATAACGTCTGCAGAATTTTTGGACTCAGCTATTTTAATGATTGATACGGGATGTGAACTAAATTTACTTAAATGCGCTATAGTCACTCCCGGCACCGGGATCGACCGTAGCGAAATATTAAAATTAACGGGAATTACACCAGAATTCGTTTTCACTCTTGGTAAAATAAGAACTGAATTTTTTGGCATACCTATTACGTACCATTTAGTCCCAAACGAATTCCCCATAAAAAGAAACGGGATTCTGGGTTCCAAATTTTTAAAAGATAATGGTATAGACATACTCTATTCACAAGGGTGTTTAAAAATACAAGGGTATAAACTAAGTTTTGAGCACGAAGAAACAGCGGTTATACCTGCACGTACTAAAACGGGATTTTACGTCCGCGTTGCTAACCCTGAAGTAGAGACGGGATATGTAAAAAGACTCAGATTTAAAAAGGGAATCTATTTGGGCGATGCGTTTGTCACTAATCGAAACGGAAGAGCGCACATGTACGTAATTAATACAACTTCCGAGGAAGTGGAAGTGGCGGTACCGGTCGTCACATTGGAGCCATATACGGAGATAAGTTATTTTGACGCCTTTGTTAAAGATGATATTTTTAATAACGGTAAAGATACCGTTCATAACGGCGAAACGGCCGCTAATATTTTTGATAACGGTGAGGATACCGTTCTTTGTGATGGCGATTATGCCAATTGTGTTAAAAAGGTCAAAATAAGTAATTCTCGAAAGGGTAAAAATGCCCGTTTGGTTGCAATGAACGGCGGAGGTACCGGTCATGGTTCTAAAGGAAGCGGTAATGATTGTGATAATGTGGTAATTACGACGTATGGTAGGCGCATTGTTGAGAAAATTAATGATCGCCGAAATAATGATCGCGGTGAAAGAACCGTAGGAAGAGTTGAGAATCTTGATTTTGAAAATTTTTATCGCGGCGAGAATAGCGTCGGAGAAAATGATAATGCTAAGGTTGTTGGTTGCGGTGAGAGTACCGTGGAAAGAGATAATAATTTTGAAAATTTTATTCGCGGCGGAATTGGCGTCGGAGAAAATGATAATTTTAAGAATTTTACTAGCAGTGAGAATACTATCAAAAAAATTAATCTTGCGAAAAATAATGATCACGGTGAAGGAACCGTTGGGAGAATTGAGAATGACAATTTTGAATATTTTATGTGCGACAAAAGTGCCGTCGGAGAAAATGATAATTTCAAGAATTTTTCTGGCGATAAAAATACTGTTGAGAAAAATAATAAGGAATTTGCGGATTTTATTAGCGGTGAATGCGCCGTCGGAATAGGTAATATATATGCTGATGATAATAATAATCATAATGATGATGAGAATAAAGAAATTGTTCGAGATTTTGATAAACATAATTACGATAAGGGAATCGTCGGGACGAATAATAGTTTCGAAAAATATGACTGCGGTGAAAATATTATCGGAACAAATAGTAATTTTGAAAATTTTAATAACGGTCAGAATACCGTCGGAAGCAATAAGAATCTTGATATTTTCAATCGTGTTGAGAATGTCGTTAAAGAAAATTTTTATCTTGACAATTTTAATAACGATGAGGATCCTGTCGAAAAAAATAATAATTTTGAAAATTCTATCAGCGGTGAGGATACCGTCGGAAGAAATAATAATTTCGAAACTTTTAATAGCGGTACGAATATCGTCGAGAAAATTAATGTCTTTATGGAAGGCAGTTGCGACAAAAGGAATTTCGTGAACTCCGTTGACAAAGGAGGTGCGGTTCGTAATTCTGAGGGAAATAAAATTTTCGGCAGCGGCAAGGCCAATTTCGACAATTTTCAAGAACATAAAGGTGTTTCCGATTGTTTAGGGAACGAAGAAAATTTAGGAAACGAGGAAATAGTTATTATTAAGAATGAAGAAGATTCCGATTATTGTTTGCCTATTTTTGACAATGAAGGTGATTACGTTAAGTTCAAGATAAATGTTCGTTATGGGTATCGGGGTAAAAAGTTGTGTAAGATGAAAAACAAACAAGGAAAAACAAAAATAAATGAATTTTATACAGCAAGCGTGCAACTCGGAAATAGTTATGGTAAAAATATCGAAGTCGAAAACTTGACGGCGAGAGAAAAATGGCATATAAATATAACTATACAATTATTACAACAGGATCACACGAACGAAAAAGCAAAGGAAGTGTTAAAATTAGTACTTAATACATTTTCGTTCGGCTTTCGAGGGATAGGAGTGTTTGATTACTCGAACGATGTGGGGATACATATGGGCTCATTGAAGAATATTGCTTTACCGCGTGGATGCGTAATAAAACCAATAAAAGAAAAAATTTCTAAAATTCAGCCATCTAAACATGAATTTTTGCAGAGGATTCACCGCAACATGAAGACTACAACTTGGATGGTCGTACTTCTCGTCAACTACCTGGTAATAAATATTGACAGCAGTGCGATAAAAATTGAACAATTCCACCTGAAGGCAGGTTTGTACTACGAGTCCTTGAGAAAAGTGCGTTTTACGCAAGAAGAATGGAAATTGGTAACCAGAATTGACCTCAACACCATTCAGCTTCATCGACCAACCATTCAGGGGATGGAAATAGAGGAAATTTATAAGGAATGTATTGGAGTAATAGATGCAGCCGATTGTCAATTTTATATAGAATTAGACGTCTATCGAAGAAAGAGTCAAGAAATCGAAGACCACCTTCAAGTACTTCATCAGATGCTCAGCCCAGAATCGGTGGTTACTGACAAATTTGTACCGGACGGTTCCGGCAATAAGAAACTCTTAGACCATTACGTTCAGGAATTTGAAGTTTTAGAAGTTGCCCCATGGGTATCTGCCCATCACTTAAGAAACAGCACTCAGATAATTCGTTCTGATCTAGATGCAGTACAATATCGGCTAAATAATCAAATCAGTTCTCAATTAAAATACCGGGATCCAATACGAAGCTTCATGGGACCTATATTTAAAGGTAACACATATCTCAAGCACTTGAATGCTTGGAGTAACATTACACAATCTTGTTTTGAAAATTATATATCTTACTTAAGAACTGTTACGAGTACAATAAGTTCAGCACTTTTAGGGCAACTATCACCAAGCCTTCTTGGATTTAAAACTTTAAGAGTAGCAACCTTGGATTATGCTGCAAACAACCAAAAATATTTAATACCATTGTCATTCAGGGAGATATACTCTGGGGAGATACACGGAATTTCGCGACTGACCCACGATTATTTCCATCATCAACTCTTCCTCACCTTATACATTCCATTAGTCCAACAGGATGTCTACAGCCTTTATAAAATGAATCCATACCCGGTTGAGCAACTCATTGGGGATGCCTTCCTAGGCTCTGCGTATATTCAACCCAAGGAGGACTACTTATTAATTTCAAGGGACAAGAAATTATATTCCTTATGGAGTCAAGAAACGTTAGCCCGATGCAAGGTTATGAAGAGCCTTCTTATTTGTACTCCTACCTCCGTCATCTATGATAGAAGTCTTCAGTCATCGTGTGAAACTGACCTGCTCATTCATTCGGACGCAATCTCCTTCAAGAACTGCGACATCAAAGTAAGTAAAACTCACAGTGCTTTTTGGAAGCCACTTGAAAAAATAGGAGGGTGGCTGTATTCCCTACCCCACCCAGAGCAACTTCAAGTCATGTGAGAGAGAAGGACCACAGAAAGTATGAAGATATCTAGCGCAGGGATAATCACTCTTAAATCGGGATGTACAGCTAGGATCAACGACATCAACCTAATAGGTCATTACAACGCAATGCAATTCACTGAACTCAATCATCAGCCGAACGTTACTTTGAGTGTATCCAAACTATTACCGGGAATCATTAACTACAAGCCGCTATACTACATTACGAATACAACCTACTCCTTTAAGCCACCAGTCTTTACTAGTAACTACGGACATTTAAGTTACGACTTCACCTTGTCCTCAATTAAAGAGGAACTCCAGGAAGTCAAACCCATCAATATCGAAGATATGAGAGTTTCTAATCTTATTATTTACGGGATAATACTAACGAAATTGATTATAATAGGAAGTCTATGCTCCATAGCTTTTAAGTTAGGTTTCTTGTGTGAGCGAAAAAGAAATTTTGTAACAAGTCCTCGAGCAAGCTATCGAAAATGTAAGCCAGAGCAAGGAACGAGCAACCAAGTACAACTCGTTGAAGGTATGGACATAATGTTTTAACTGTGTAACTGAAGTGAGGTAAAATTATGGGAGTCATCAACAAGACTATATGGATATGAGGGATGGGAGAGTAATACTGCGTTCTAAGATTCAGTTGATGTGTGACCTTCAAAAAAAATCTACGGTACAGCAATGAAGACTTCAAGACCAACTAAATAGACAGAGACATCGCTCTTCTATATAATTATTTAATTTAATAATTGAAGTTGTATGTTACAGTCAGTAAATCTGTTGATAAATGATTTCGTCATCAACCGCAAGATTCGCAATCAATGCAATACGGCGATAAGAGACGTACCAAACCTCATGGGTATGAAGAATTTACCTTCCTAATTCCTGGTTACCCAACATTTGAAGCAAAATCTAACTTCTTCTTTTCTTTTCTCATCTATGCTTTATAAGGTATTGCTTTAAAAACCTATATGTGCATGTTCATGGTACAATTTCTTAATTTAATGGGCTATCAAAATATATATATAGTAATAATAGTAATAATACCTTGGGATGTATAGCTGACGCTTTATAATAACTTATGAGAAACTATTTTCTGAATTTTTTTTTTTCTCTCTTCTCCTTCTTGTTATCCAGGGGAATTAGTTCTCTTGTTACACATGGTTATGGGTATTGTACAATTTCAAGTATCGAACATAAATTTTTACCATTATTAAAAATTTCAGTTATGCAGAAATATCTACCAACACTCTTAACAAAACAAGGGGTTGTCAAAACGTATGCAGAAAAAAAAAATATATAAATTATGTTTGGGTGATTGTTGGCCTATTTAAACGAAATTGTCTCTTTTAATAACTACTCATATAAAAACAGGGTATTTTAAATGGTAATAAAATTCTTGACAACATAAATTATAAAAAAAAAAAGGGGGAAACTCTACGTGAAAACTAGCAATCAAAGAATATATTATGGAAATCAACCTTATTATGGGTTTCAATTCTTAAGATAATGGTTATAATTTTTTTTTAAACAAATATAAAAAAATATAGATTATTGTAATAAAAATTTTTACTGAATGTTTTAAATTTGTAAGATAACGGTTATAATTTTTGAAAAGAAAAATATAAGGAAAAATTATTATTATAATAAAATTCCAACCACGTGTTTTAATTTCAAGGTAATGGTTATAAATTTTGGGAAAAATGTATAAAAAAAAAACCATATCATTATAACCAATTCTATTGTGTGTTAGTCTTTAAGATAAGCATTATAGATTCATACGAAAACTTGTTAATGAAAAAAATATTATTATAATCAACTTATCGGGTGTTGGGATTTTGAAATGATTGTTATTTAATAAAAAAAAATATATATATAAAAAAAAAGGAAACCATATTATTATAACAAATTCTAGGGTGCATAAATGTCTAATGAGGAATAAGATTAAGAGTTATCATTACATAAACTTTAAGAAGAAACCAGGAAAACGTTAACATTCAGTTATATACAGTTGCTATAATATACACATATGAATATATGTATTAACATTGCGATTAAGGATTATATGATTATAACAAGCAACTGTGGATATCGTTCCCTGAAAATAAGTGACCTTTACTGTTTCCTTCTTGAAGTTGAGAAAATAAAAGGGGGTTACGCTTAACATTGTGTAAGAAAAGTATCGATGATAAAGTCAAAATAGTGTAGGGGAATAGTTTTTTTTCGTAAAAAAAAAAAAAAAAAAAAAAAAATTTTCGAAAAAATAGACTGTAAAATATAGAATTCGAGGTTCAGTAGCCCGTGTGACTTTACTTCGGCACCTATTCAAATTTACGTAAAACTAAGAGATGTGTGCCAAAACTTAAGGTAAGAGTAAAAGAAAAAAACGGGGAGGTCAAATAAAAATAATCCTCACTTGTCATGCATGAATAGTTCGAAGAAAAAACTATAATCACTTATTTCCGTAGAATATTAATTTAATTATCATTATGTAAAATTAATTGATACTTATTTTAAAACTTAAAATAGTATACTATAATATGAGGAAGACTTTGGCTACTAGCACTACCGATGCCGCCGACCGAGCCATCATGGGTCAAGGGAGTGAACCAGCCAAGAACTACAACCCTGACTTCTTCGAATGAAATGGAAAATCAGCTTCTTCGTGGAGGTATTTTCCAACCACTCTGTAGTCTCCTTCGTACCGAAATTGACGGTGTACTGCATGCTTCAACCAGTAACGGCAGTCACAGCAGTTCTACGATGTCAAGTTCCATGGCGTTTCAACTAAAAATCGCACATCATCTTCCATGAGCTCCAGCACATTGCTGTGCCAGTTTAACTCCATTCAAGGCATCATCGTTACTATAGTTTGCCTCGCATTCAACCACACTGTAGGGGATGACGTCAGTGTCAGATAGAGAACACACTGACGACCACGGGGACTTTGTAGGCCCTTCTTTGAACTCGCCAGGGACGAGTTATCAGCCTGTCTAGATGACCTTTTGTTCGGTAGCCTCTAGAACTGCTCAGATTCCCAAGATGATCGGGAGATTGCTGATCACTTCTCTAGGGATGGGAGTGCCCTCCTGTCGGTGACGGTAAACCGCAAGTACTTGAAATTGTCTAAAACGGCCCGAAGTCCTGCTACGTCACATTATACTCACTCTTGAGGAACCCATAATTTCAAGATAACAATTGAGAGCAACGCCACTATCAGACCTTTAAGACGAGGAGAAGAAAAGATGACTAATATAAATTTTTTACTACCACCGCGTCCATGGGACAACATAAGTGTCATTTAAATTTCGACTACATTCGCAAGAAGAATATGTTGACGATCCACCATAGAACTTAAGATCACGACCATTGACTCTATCACCGGTGAGAGTAGCCAGGTAAATCCTCTAGGTCAACGTCATGCAAATAAGATAAAAATTAAATTATGTAAATGTATCTATATCCTTCCTCATGGTCACACGATATAGTGAACTTACGTTGTTGTTTTTTTTTGGCTCACCATTTATAACCTTTGCTTTCATCGAAATTTCAAAAATTGGGAGGAACGATATACATGCATACATGAGGACCTTGGTCTCGAAATTGATAACTGCCACAACTATAAATAATTATTCTAGGAACATGTAATGACAAATGTGAGGGTAATTTTATTGTTTTTTTTTCTCACGATAGTAGATATAAAATTTTTTTTTTAAATATTTATGCTTAATAAGCACTTAATAATGAAAAGTAAGAATAAGAAAATCTAGAAGTAACTTGCATTGATTATAGCAATTAACATTTAACCAATAGAAGTAATAGTATTCTTTGATAACTCCCTTTACAGATCTTTTCCTTTACAGAGAAAAGGAGTAACAAGGTTGTTATAGCCACTCTACGTATAATAGATTTAAGATTGAAATAATGTAATGCTAGCTGGACAATTCCTTGGGACATTCGCGTCGTGATCATTGGACCCCAACGCTCATTTTGAAGTGCGGAGGTGTGTTACGTCGGGATCGAGCGAAAAAAAAAATATAAATATTCCGGGAAAACTTTAAATAATTTAATTTCGTACAGAATAAAATTTGTGTCTTGCGCGAAGCAACTTTCATTTGGTAGCCTTTTTGTTCTCTCGCTCTTATCTTGAACAGCTGCACAGAAGGTTGACAAAAGAATCTCTAATCAGACCACCGAAATGTAGGTGTGTGAGTCAAACATCACTACATTAGAATCATAGCAGAGTTACAACTTAAACGTTGACTAAGAGTCTAGCACAAAGAATCTCCAACCGCGACTCTTTACCTCCCGTAGAGTGCCACCAAATTTCCACTAGCCTCTATTTATCCAGGCATCCGGTCTTTTGTTCAATCAAGAGTCGATCCATATTTTAATATCTTTTACACGACAATACACACATTGCTCTTCAATAAAAGAATAATAAATCGCGGTAACATCTTTAACACCAGTTTTTGGGCAGCTGTGTCAATATCGAGACGGATAGTTCATTTTATAGCTGAAATATATAAAAACCACATCCGGTATAGGAATCAGACAATAAAAGTCGAACAGTCTAATTACCCATACCTCCCTTGACCCCCCTTCTCCTCCGGCCTATAAAACTCACTTTATCAAGGTCTTTGATAAAGCCGCTCGCTAACTAACCGTGACGTCTTCTTCGATAAGAGCCAACCCTTTACGTTTCGTCTTAATTACCTCACCTGTCCACCAAATCTGTAGTCACCTGACTTTGACGCCCCTACTCCTTATACCCAGTTCTGAGTCCCGAAATGGAAAACTCCCCTCCCCATGGCACTGCCCAATTACTTCCTCTATTGTATCCTATCTTCGATCGGCCACCTACTCGATCACCATATCGATCCGCCCATCTCTAGCAATCACAATTTGGGGAATACCCACTTATGACTCTTGATTGGTTACTCTCTCATTCCTGGGGACCTATGTGGTTATCTCCTCTTATCAAAGAGTCATGATGTCCATCCAACCACCGATAAGCCGAATGTGCATTGGTTCCCCAGAAAAACTAGAGCACTTACTTTTGTAATTCACCCCTTCCTCCATTAGCCCCCGTAATCATCAAAAACCGCGAGAATATATAAGGAATAAGCCGGCAGCTAGCAGCTGGCCTGCGCTTACCATCGCCGCTTGCCGCCGAGTTAAGTCAAACCTGCGTCTTTTTGCCTTTTTCCTATAATATCAATCTAATCGTTCTACTACCAAGTAAAACTGGAAATTCCAATAATTATCTAAACTCTTTTACTCAGTCTTGAACATCCAGTCTAATCGTTTAACATCTTTCCAACGAATTAAGGTGCAGCGTAACTCCAAGTCGCGAATTCTCTTTACTTATTTAAAGAATAAAGAAGATTCTAACTCATTCATAGAGTCGTTTAATTATTAAATCCGGTATTTAATTATTGGCCATTTTCCTTGAAGACGGGGCCTTGTTTCATAATTCCAATTATACTCATTAAAACGGCGATTATCCCTCCGGTTCGGAACTCGCGATCACGAGAATAGTGCGGGTTGAATTAGAAATTGCCTAACCTTCTGTGCGAGTGTTAATTCATCTCTTGAAAAACAGTGAAAGTGAATTGTGAACGATCCGGTGCCACTCGAAAAGACCAAAAACCCAGCGTAGCCACTTCTGCTTCACGCCAATTAAGAGGGTCCAACTCACTGCGGGGTGTCCAACCGATTGTCCAGCCAACACCGAGCTACAGCAGCCATCACCTGTTGTATTGTAACAACAAACATCTTGAACTCAATAAAACTACCTGTATCTGTAAGTCCTGACATTTTTTATTTTAACATTAAGAAAAATATACATATTCCTGACCCATATCCATGCTCAACACCGAATAACGTGGTCCCCGTTACCCGAGTAAAGGACTTAAGCGTCTTGACTCAAAATTAAGGGACTGTCGTATGTTATGTCTGTCCGGACGTAACACTTTTAGCACGGGAAAACTTCAACGACGTTGTTCCAGTGGTTAATATTAATATTAAGAGCTCAAAATTGGACTGAATTTTTATTTTAACATATAGAACAAGATTTTCGATGGGGAGCAAAAAAAAAAAAATGTTCGTTTCAAACGGAGCACCATAATGGACATACATGGTCATACATAGTCACGTATGGGCATATATGGTCATACAAGGCTATGTATGACAATACATGACCATGCATGTCCGTAATATATTAAACATATATGGCCGTTTATAGTCCATGTATGGGCATATATGGCCATACATAGAAACGTATGACTATTAGGGTGTGTCAAAAAAAAAAACTGATTTTTTTTTTTTCAGGTCTCATAGTCTCAAAAGTTTCTTTGTGACCTAAAAAAATTCCTCCTAAAAAATCAGCTCGATATCACGAGAATTGAGCTGGTGGTTTACAAGTTCATTTCTCCATTTAAAATACATGTAAAAAATTTTTTGTTTAGTTTTTCGAGGAAAAGACGAAGAAAAAATTTTTTTTCTGGAAAGTAGTGGATACAGTCTAGATAGCATACAGTAGTGTCTGAAATTTTTCTTTTACAGATAGAACTCAGCACTATCCGAGAAAGTTGCCATTACTACTATATTGTTTTTTCCGTGTATGATATAAATTTCTTAAAATGGAAATCCGTTAAACTACATTAAATATAATTTCAACCATAGATACTATAAGTATTTAAACCCGTGAAAATAAAACATATATGGCCATGCATGGCTGTATATAGTTCATACATGGGCATATATGGCCATATATAGAGATACAGATTAGAACTTTTGTTCTATTTATTTTTTTATTATAACACCAATCATACTGTTAATTCCTTTTCGTCCCGAAAACGATGCCGTTGGTCCCATTCGATTAGTCAAACTGCAAGTATGCGAAACTTGAAAAACATTCCTTTGGAGCCTAAACTTTGAGGGGTGGTTTCACCTCCTAAATATATTTTTCCGCAGCTAAAAAAAACACGGGTCCCTTAGATTTTGACGGAGAACAGGATATCTCAGTCTCATTGAAATCGGAGAGAGACACTTAGAATACGTTCCTTGTGAGTTTTCAATTGATTGATTGAAATCTGTATAGATAAAAGCGCTATGCGTAAACAGAGGTCCCCTGTTCTCAACATTTGCTGGTAAGTGTGCCAAATGATAAACATTGGAGCTTACATGCTTCTCATCATATAGTGATTTAACTCCTTGAATAAAGTCTCTCAAACATTAATTAGCATACATAATCTCTGATTTTATTATTGATTTTGGTCTAAATCGAGACTTCATCAACTAATAAAGCCCAATGTCTCACATATTCAGTTGGAAAACTCATCTTCAGCACAGGTAAGCTGTATTCTAAAAGAAAGACAACCCATTCATGAGCTTTCATATGAACACGATCTTTCGAAGCTCTTGGTATCCTCGAGAAATCGCTTATTGCAGAATGAGAAAAAATGTCAGAACCTACTTGGTTGATGATGTCTCCAATATAAAACTTTTTTCCCGAATTAGCTGAATCAAATCATAGATTCGCAAATGGACGACAAAAATTCAGTGCAACACAATGCATCTATTCTGCATCAAAATTTTTGTCAATGTCATAATTAGGTATAGGGGAAGGGGGTGGGGGAAACGGGGTAGGGTTGGCAAAACGGGGTACCCCCAAAATTTGGTGGAAAAAAAAAATTTTTTTTCCGTCTAATTACTGTATATCCGATATTTTTGAGCATTTTCAGCCCTACGCATGATACCTGGGGCGAAATGGACCATCCCAAAAATCGAAAAAATGATTCTATCAAATTTTGATCGTCAAATTAGAAAAAAATTTAATATATTTCCGCATATTTATACCTACCCATAACACCTGGGGCAAAATGGACCAGCCGAAAGTTTTAAAAAATGTTTCTTTCATATTTTTATCGTCAAATTAAAAAAAAATTGAAATGTTAATTCATTTTTCGGCTGATTTTCTGTAGTTGCGGCAAATTTGGCCACTAAAAATATTCGAAGATAGTCTTTTATTTTTTAATTGATAAGAATTCAATTAAAAAAAAAAAAAAAAAGAAATTATCATTTTTTGGAGGGGGGCCTCTCTGCCGCACAAAAAAAATTTTTTCTCCCTTCGTATCCACCAATGATGTGAAATGTAATTTTTCTGTATGTATTTTACATAAAAAAAAATTTAATTTAATGAAATTTGATCAACTTTCAGAAATTTTTTTTTTTCAACTTTTTTAAAGGGTACCCCATTTTGCCCGCCAAAAGTATAAATTTTATTTCTTAACGGCAGCTAAAAATTATGTCTATTTATCTTGGTTATCATTAAAAACAAAATGATTTGGCGTATTTTAGTCATCGAAAACTTAGTATTTCCATAGGTACCCTCTTTTGCCCCTCCCAACCCTATAGCATAAAATCGATTTTCCTTTTAGTCCTTTCTTTTATTTCTTACTTTTTTCTTCAGCATGAATCAATGTTTCCTAATGACTTCATAATTTAAATGAATTAAGTTAATTTTTTTTTTCGAATAAATTGAAAAATTGAATTAATAAATTTTTGCCAAATTAATAATGCTAATAAATATAATTGCTTTTTTTTCCAATTAATAATTGAGATTAATGTAATTGTTAAATTTGATAGTAATTTATGACTAGAATTCTTTTTATTCATAATGTTAAAAAAAATTTAATAACCAAATCAAGATTAAATTAAAATAATATATATAATTCTTTACATCCCTAAGTTTTCAAAAGATGTTAGGAGTCACCGTAAACCGAATGAGATAGGTCAGTCGAGTGTTCAGCGGATGTGCTTCATAATATGACGATCGTGGGTTCAAGACCTGTCACAGGTAAAGTTTCAAAAGAATTTCTCAGCCAATAAGCATTAATATTATAATAATACTAAGAAAATAGGTTAATTTAAAATTGAATTATCATTATTTCTATTCTTTATTATTTCTATTATGCATGATCAGGTCTGATGACTTTTTTCCGGGTGATAAAATGTTCCACATCATCCGTGAGTATAATACATGTTTAGTGTCACATTTTTAACTTCCCGCTAAAAATCTCAGATTTTCAAAAATCGGGAAGTTATTGTTTTCACCCCGTTTTTCGAAAATCGAGTTTTCATCAGATCTCGACGTTTTGAGGTCCTAGGAAGCTTCCCTGACTATTCCCGCGATGATGTCCGTGCGACTGTATGTATGTGTGTGTGTGTGTGTGTATGTATGTAAACCTCTTATAACTTTTGAACGGCTTGGCCGATCGGATCGAAATTGGTGGCGATCCAAAGAGTATCATAGCCATTAAATTTCGTGAAAATTTGAATCGATTCGGTTCGCTAGATTTTTAGAAATTTCAAAAACAAAATTTTCGAAAAATCGTTTTTTTGGAATAACTTTTAAACGGCTTTACCGATCAGTTCCAAAAACTAATCAGCTCTTAACCTTAAAAAACCACGTCGATCACCGTTGGACCGGTCGAAATCGGTTGATTCGTTCGTGAGATATCGAAAACGAAAAATTTCAAAAAAAATATTTTTTCAAAAAATCTCTTAAATGGCTTCACCAATCACTTCCAAAAACTAATCAGCTCTTAACCTTGAAAAACCACATCGATCACCGTTGGACCGATCAAAATCGGTTGATTCGTTCGTGAGATATCGAAAACGAAAAATTTATTTTTTCTTTTTTTTTGGATATGTTGAAAACTGTCGAATCAGTCAATTCCAAAATCTAATCAGCTCTGGAACTCGATAAAACACGCCGATTGCCACCTTAAACGTCTTAATCGGATAATCCGTTCGAGAGATATCGTCGACGAAAAAACGAAAAAAATAACGTTTTTTTTCGTTTTTCGTAAATATTTCGGAAACTATCGAATCGATCAATTCCAAAATCTAATCAGCTCTAAAATTCGATAAAAGCATTCGATTGCTGCCAAGAACGTCCCAATCAGATAATCCGTTCGAGAGATATCGTCGACGGAATAATAAATGTAAAATCTGTATCTGCTTTTTTCATTGAATAACATTATAATTACTGAACGACATAACTCAAAACTAATATGTTCATTTTTATATAAGTAATTTGAATTGACTGCTTAAAAATCATCATGTTCGCTCGTACCACGATATACTTACACGATATAGGTACAACGTATCACGTAAACTTATTTTTGAGCTAATTATTAAACATAATTGTGAATAAATATGTAAAAAACGCTTATTTATTAATTATTTTGAATTATAAATTTTTCAATTATAATATAAAACGTAACCCTTTTGAGCTTGAAAAGCATATAAAAAAGGGAACCAAAGATATTTTCGATCTCGAAAAGATCGAAAATGTATTTACTCTAATGTTTTCGAGCTCTCAGAGCTCGAAAACAGCGGGAAGTTCCGGGGCTGGCCCGCAGGGCCAACCGATGCCCAGATTTTTTTTTATAGCATTATTGAGAATTAACGATCATCGATTGAAATGAAGTTGAAATAGTACATTATCTAATGAAGCAATAGCCTTCCGGGTACTTCTAAATGACTTACTGATAAAGAATGAATTCTGACTATTTATTTTTGTTGACTAGAAACAAAGAAAGACCTTGAAAAATAAAAAAATATATTGATGTTTTTATCAAAATGATGACTAGTAAATATTGGGATTAAACAAGTTTGATGATGATAATACATTTTGGAAGCCGACCACTTAAGACATAACATCTGGTGGGAGAACATTAAATTGTTTTTGATTTACGCATTCTATCGGATTTACTATAGTATTTGTTACCATGACTATCATTGCATGTGAGGCCACTCAATAGAAATTTTTTTTAGCCTTGCACTGCATTTCAAATTCAAATGGTTCCCATTTTCACGCCTACTAGCCGCTTATTTTTTTTTTCTGCCCTCCGGCCGGAAAGTGGCAACTTTCAGGCCGCTGCCCTGAACGAAAGTGCAACTTTTCGGCTCCGTCGAGCAGAAAAATAGTATACGCACCTTGGCCAGTAAAAAAGAAAGCCTCAGACCACATGTTTGTCAGCCTCGGCTTCGCCTCGGCCAACAATTACATGTGCTCTGAGACTTTTCTTATTTTACTGGCCTAGGTATGTAATATACTATTTTCTTTCAAGTATCAACAGGAGACCAAAGAAAACAAACGGTATACAGTGCTTCTCTATAATTCCCTACTCGGGTCTAAAATTCTAAGAGTTTCTTCTTAGAGAGGGACCCCACTTTTTCTTAAGGGTACTAAACAGAAAAATGCGCGTGCGATCATTCTGAACGTACAAAAATATACTTTATATACAATGTAGTGAGAGTAGGAGAACACATTCCCCTCAAAATGAGAGGAAGTAGAATCATAGCGAGGGAACTGATAGAGAGGGAGCATTGTACTGTCTATACAAACAGAACAAAAATATTCTTTTCATTTATAATATGAGTCAGTGTTGAATCCACATTGTGGAATATTTTTCGAATAATATTAAACATTCTAATAACTTATTTTAAAAAAATGAAAATGCCTGAAAAAAATTTTGAAATTTATTTATTGAAATTTTTTTTATTATTGATGATATTAAAATAAACAAGTGAAATTCAGCTTTAGAATGGTACTACGTTATCACCTGAACGAAAAAGTAATTGATACTTAGTAATCGATATTATACAAGGAACCGTAAGCAAAATGTGACACTATTTTCGATACTCAAAATATATTTTATTACAATACTTAATAATTTTTAGTTACTCTTTGTTAAGAAAGGTGGGGCAACAGCAGTTCAGCTTATTTAAGATTTTCAGTGAAAAAATTAAATTTTTTATTTGAGTGTATCTTAACTTAAAATATTTAATTAAAGAGTAACTTGAAAATAGAATATTCACGGTAAATCAAAGTGTTTAGATTTTGAACACCTAAGTATTCTGTTACCATTTAGATACAGTGTAGTTACTTTCTACACACTTGCAAGCGTTTAGAAAGTGACTGCAATGCATTTGAATAGCAATTAAACACTTAAGTGTTTTGAATTAAAACACTTTGATTTACAGTGATTTACTTAAATGGTTCACACCTGATTATAACTCAAGCGTTGAGGCAGCAATCGACGCGTTTTATTGAATCCTTGTGTTGATTAGATTTTGAAATTAATCGATCAGCCATTTCTGAAAAATTTGAAAAAAACTGAAAAAAAAATTTTTTTTTGTTGTTTTTCTATATCTTAGAGTCTTTGTGATCGATTGATTTAAAATTTTTAGAAAAGTTGACGGCCAAAAAACTTTTGATTGCCACTTCAAACATTTTAATCGGTCAGTTCATTAAAAATATATTAAGAGTTTACACCCACACACACACACACAACACACACCCACACACACACATACACACACAACACACACACACAAACACACACGGACACGGACATCCTTCTGAAAATAGTCAGAATAGTTTAATCGAGGTGAAACTAATAACTTCACGAATTTTTTAAAATTAAAAATTTTCTTCGCAGGAAGTTAAAAATTGATGTTTTCGTGTTGGTCGATGCAGATGGACTTAGGGTTTAATCACCCTCTGAGTTCGATTTTTCAGAAAAACTCAAAAAAACATATCCGCTAATCTTTTTTTCTCCTTTCAATCACCATTTGTTTCGTTAAAATCAATTGGATGGTTTTTTTTTAAATAAAAATTTTGTGAATTTCAACCCATATAACTTTTGTTCTATTTATTTTTTTATTATAACACCAATAGCACTTTTCATTATTCTTCAGCTCGAAAATGATGCCGTTGGTCCCATTTAACTATTCAAACTGCAACTATGCGAAACTTGAAAACTATCCCATTGGATCCTAAACTTTCAGGGGTGGTTTCACCGTCTTGATAAATTTTTCCGCAGCTAAAGAAAAATATGTGTTCCTCAGATTTCGACAGAGAATAACATATCTTAGTCACATCGAAATCGGAAAGGACACTTGGGATGCCTTCCTTGTTATTTAGACACGTAAAGCTTCACGTCCATCTTACTTTAATATAGAAAAATTTCATTATATATTAGGAAAATTTATTTTTGAAAATTTGCAAGATTTTATGCTATTTTGATCAATTTCGTACATTTGATCTGCAAGGCTCGGATAGGTATCAGTGTTTTAGACAAAAGTACATACAAAAAATTTAATCAACCGTGGAGCTGAACACGTAGAAAAAATTTTATTATATACATTCAATGTGCGAGCACTTCGAACTTCGGAAAATGTCTAGAGCCACACATCTAAACAATAACCTTTTTTTGAAACCAATATTTATTTTATTAAGACGTACAAAAAATGTAATCGTTCAATTATTCATCTAATGCAAATAGTTTGTTTCCAGTAATTAAAATTGTTAAATTTAAAAATAACAATTACGATGAATTAACAATTTGTTCCCGAATCCAATCAACATAATTATTGATGTTAATATAAACTCCGGGGATCGCTGATCCATAACCAACAGTCTAAGCAAACAATCCCATAAGTTCCCATCGACCATTTTCTCGTTCACATACTAGTGAAGCACCATCATCACCCTGAAAATAATTCGAGAAACAATAAAATGAGGTAATCCATAGTAAATTAAATTAATTATATGAATAATTATTTAATTACGTCGGAAGTATATTTTCCTAGTTCATCTACAGCACAAATAAAACTTCTTTTATCCAATTTATAATTGTGCGATAGTTTTGTAGTCTGCAGACGCTCTTCACATTCTTTACCATCAACAATTGGAACATCAACTTCTTCTAATGGCTTATTCAAACGTCCAGAAGGCAAACATGCGATATTTATATAAGGACTGATGGCTAATGGGACCAATTAAGAGAGTCTTATCAATGCTAAATTATTTAGTGATGTTTGAGCTTTAAATTTTGGATGAATTATAACATAACGAGCTTAGAAATCACATACTTGACAGGGAGCATTGTCTCCATATCCAAGACTATCTCCTATATGAATTCTTATTGAGCTAGATCTACAATGATTATTTCATCAGTTAACTTCACGGAGAAATAATTCTTATTTGAAATGCTATGGTGTCATAGTAAAGCCAGACCATATTTGCCACCTGACAGAAATTGAATCAAAATTGAAGAAATAAAACTTACGGTATCGATTTAATTTTATGAGCGACAGTCAAAACATGACTACTTGTTACTAGAACTCCTGCACCAGCGGTGCGATAATTTTCACTGCTAAAACGTTCTTAAATGACAACATACCACGGATATTCGACAATGTCAGCAGTGCCCTTTACATTGTCACAAGTAGTATCTACTCATTTTCTAGCACCACATATTTCTCTTGCCAACCCCACTGCTGTATCACAATATTTAGCTTTGCCAACTGGACACTCTTCAGATGGCCGTTCCGATTGATAATATTGATTGATCATTCAATCACTGATAACACTGATTAACTTTATTTTTTCAAGTAAAAAATTACCTCATTCGTTATCCTACTCGATAAGGAAATACTATCAGAAAATGTGCCTTATTTTTTTTCGCAATATATTTTTTTTCAACGATCAAATCAGTGGATTTTCATATTTACTTTTCAATTAAGTAGATTCTCATATTCACTTATTAATTCAGTGAATTCCCATATTCACTTATCAATTTAGTAAATTTTAATATTCACATATTCATATAGTGAATATTCACTAATTCTGCGTGGTACGATTGTAGCATTGACAAAAAGTGAATATACATTTGAAACCAGTAAAAATTTTAAACCACTAATTCATGTTTAGAGAGTAGGAATAATGTTTATTATTTCAGGGAGCTTCAAAGCAGCAGGGAGTTTGGTGCTGGCCCGAAGGGTTTAAAAAAAACGGAATCAAATATCAAAAAAATAATCACAGATTTTCAGATCAATATTAACGAATTTGAAGTGTACATTTTTTGAATTTTCTAAAAATTATTTTGTCTATTTTTTGAGTTACAAAGGGTCCTTGGCTCTTGAGTGAATAGTTTCGTACTTTTATAAAATTTTCTAGAATCATTTTAACTTCATTAAAATATTTATGATAACATCAACAAAAATCGTTTACAAAAACTTGATATTTTCGTCAATAAACCATAAATTATAATTATAAGATGTGCAACTGAAGGCTAAAAGAATTTAATGGAATTAATTACGATAATTAGTTTTTTTTAATCCAAAAGTCAATGGCCATCATCAGTAATACATAAATTTTGAATTGTCTAATCTGAATAGAGAGTTAGAATATTTAATGGTTCAAAGAATAAAAGATATTATAGAGTTATAGCTACTAGGCTTTAATTACTATTATTGAATATTACAATGATCCCTTAATAGAATTGCAGACTCACTACTTAAGGTAGAAAAGTTCTTTGGCTGGACCGTAGAATGCGACCTTATCGATGTTTCTTTTTAGTTAATTGGTTCACATAGATTGTTAGCGATAGCAATGAATCCTTGCTCGCATTTACACCGAAAATTAATGCAAACAGAGTTTTCAACCTGGCATTGATCATGTTTCCAACAATATCCGTTTAAAAGTGGCAGACATGTTGATGCACTGACTTCCATATTATTAAAAGCACACACACATTTTCCTTCAGCCGAACAAAACGAATGCTATGAATCACTGCATTCCGTAACATCATTACAAGAACTCAGCGAGTGTGCTGTAACAAACAATTAAGAATTTGAATATCTAGTTCCCTGAAGAATTTTATAATTTTTGAACTTGATATTGATGGAATAGTACTTACTTTCAACACATTGGGCTTTAGACACTACCGTGTAATTATTTTTACATAGACATTGATTATCAAAACAATGGAATGAATCGAAATAGCAGTCTATGTCATGTAAACAGAATTCATCCAATGTTGGTACACAACAAAATTTATCGATTGCAAAATAATTCAACTTACAAACACATACATTATTTGTTGAACATCTTGAATTTTTAAGGTGATTGCAATCTATATCTGTTGCACATGTTTTGCCCAGCGTATATGACTCTTCTGTATTGATAAGAGAATAAGAAAAGTTTTTCTAATCTACTTTAAAGAATTATCCTTTTTTGATATTTTTCCTCTAAACTTTGATTTGGCTTGAATAGTCAGTGCGCCGAAAGGATCGGAGAGAAGAAATCCGGCTAAAAAATAAAACTTAATCTAGATTTGATTCACCAAGCCGAAATTTGGAGCCGGTTTTCGCAAGACAAACTCGAATTTTTTATACGGATATATGAAATACATTGATTTTTGGCCTTGGTTTAGATTTAACTGGCTTACTTAGTCACGATTTAAGACATAAAAGTTTAAATTATGTCAAAATTGACTTGGTTAAGATTTATTCGACTAAAAATATTAGGCAAAAAAATTATAATTAAGGTGAAATATTTTGTATATATTAAGGCGACAGTAAAACAAATAAATAACTTTTTTCGATTGTTCAGCAAGTCAAAAGAAAGGTAACTATCGTGCTTGAAGTAAAGACGAATAAGTTCAAACTAAAGATAAAAAATACAAATAAGGTGAAATCAGTTGGAATTAAGATAAAAAAAGTTCAAAAAATTGAATATAAGTCGAAAAAGTTAAGATCTTATCGAAAAATCGTCGGCAAATCGAGAACTTCATAAGAAAATAAGGTGAAGCGAGCCTGAATCAAGTTTTATTTTTGACCCGGGAAGTCATCAGGGATGAAACAAGTGCATAATAGGTTGTTCGCAACTTGGATGATTACAAATAGAGAGGACCCATTTTAGGGTATTGTGGTGTGTTTGCATCTCACCATTTTACCCCGAAGTAACCTGATAACCTGTATAGGGAACAAGAAAGGTATGGACTCGGGGTGGCTGTCGTTACATACCACGCGTAATGAGGACTTTTGATCATACCTGCGGTTAATATTCACCCTTAGTCGTCACTCAATTATATTTGTTGACTAGTAGTGTCGTTTGGCGTGGGGGTAGGGCCTGTAATGCGGGTATGCCCAAATGGGTGCAGAGATGGCCTCTCGCGTGAAACGGAGATGAACTTTGGTTCCGTTGCATTAATAAGTTGTCGACATTAATTACTTTAATAGATTTCATAGTGTATATTTACAGTTGAAATTAATGAATAGACATAATAATAAATAGAAAATAATTATTTTACTCACTTAAGACACCTTCATAATAAGATTGCGGTGAGTATTGAGACTTACAGAGACATCTGTTATTAATACAAACTGAATTTTCGACCATGCAATCTTCATTCTTCGAACAATAACCATTTAAAAGCGGTCCACACATTGTACTATTCAATGTCAGATAATTGTCTTTACAAACACATGTTTGATTAGAACACTCTTGTCCTATTCTAGTGCAGTCAGAATCTTCGTTACAATATTCTATTTTTTTGCATAGTTAAAAAAACAAAAAATCAATAATATTGATGATAAAAATTTATTATTAGTTAAATATACGGAAGCGTAAACAAGGACGTTCGTTTCCGATAGATATAGATAGTTGAATAAAATTTAGCAATGCTAGTGCCGCTAAACCCACACTGTTGAAAATTTAGTAAAATTCCATAATTAAAAGTGTATAAAATTTGATACCACTACTGATGTACTGAACATTATGATGTGACAAACATTTTCCTGAATTTTCATAAGCCTTCCGAATTTTCAGATGCTTCTACACGAAAAAAAGAAAACTGGAATAAATGCTATTCGATCCAGCATTTATTACATTTTCAAATAGAAACGCGGCGCTTCATAAACGAAACTGTAACATTTACAGTTTAGCGCCGCGCAATAAGTTTTACTATTCCAGTATGAAACATTACAGTTTCACAACCCGAGTCGAAATCTGAAGTGTTATTCCAACGTCTCGAGCGTTTCAAGTGTAAATCGAACATCTTGAGCGTTACAAACGTAACTCCAACGTCACTGACGTTGCAAATGTAAAATCCATGTTTTAAAAGCATTGCATACATGAAATTCATTTTGTAAATATAAAAAACGTAAATTGAACGTAAGGTTATGAGTACAGGGAAAATCCGAAATGGTTCATTGTTATGAAATCGATTTCCTCGAATAGGGTGGTCTTAAATAGATGAATTTATCTATTGTGGTAGTGAAAAATTATTTGTTTTGGTGTTTAATAAATGGTTGAGATCGAAACTACTCGTTGTATAATTCACTGTGGTTATTGTCAGGAAAGCTTAAATGGAGCTCAACGGCTGGTGGTTCTTTAAATATATGAGGTTCTAGAAAGTGTCAAAGATTCAGAAAAGATGGCTATTTATTGAGTCAGTTTCTTTCTCATCTTTACCCGGTTCTTTGCCAATCCTAACTTTTCTGAGAGCATTTGGAACGCATTAAGTATATTAATTCCCGTATGTTGTTTGTCATCTATACATTTCTGTTTCACAGTTACGACTCTACCAGTTAGACTACCCAAGTCTATGCCGTTCAAATATCTATATCTTCGATCAACCTCATTAGGTTTGCGTTCTCGAGTCGAAAATAAAACTTGATATAGAGTTGGTTTACCAAGTCGAAATTTAGAGCTGTTTTTCACAAGACTAACTTGACTTTTTTTTTACGGAGCTCTAAGTTTCACCTTGGTTTAGACTTAATTGGCTTAGTCAGGATTTAAGACAAAAAAGTTTAAATCACGTCAAAATTAACTTGGTTTAGACTCATTCGACTTAAATTATAAGGCGAGAAAGTCAAAACTCGGGTGAAACACAAAAAACACATTTTACACTAAAAAATACTGCTTGCTTTTGACTTGGTTGAGCAAGTCGAAATTAGAGTAAAAAACTATTTGTCGAACGGGTTCAGCAAGTCAGAAGTAAGGTGAATACCTATCGTGCTCGAAATAAAGACGAATAAGTTCAAAACTAAAATGGAAAGATCTCTAAAAGTTGAAAAAAAATTTAATTTAAGGAAAAGTCGAGATCTTTTCGGAAAATCGTCAGCAAAGCGATAACTTCTAAAGGAAAAAAAGTAAAAAGCGAGCCTGAATCAAGTTTTATTTTTGACTCCGGTTGATACGTATAAATTGAATAATCATAATTTTCTGGTGTGCATGATTCAATATTACCTTCAATGTTGGATATTTGTGTGCATGTCTGATTGTTTATATCATAATGATCGTCTGCGCATACACATTTGTTATTTTGAGAGCACTTTGAATTTCTAATGAATACCTCACAGTCTAGAGTATAGTCACAAGTTGAGCCTAAGTATCCTGTAATGTAAAACACAGATAAAATTTATTAAAAAATGTGGTTAACGCTTAATTTAAGTATCAACGTCAATTAGTCATAATCTATCATTGAAAGCTAGTTATGAATTATGAGATGGAAAAATACGGCATTAAGATTTCTAAAGCCGAATCAAAATATTTGTATGTAGGGGTAATTTGTTTCAATGTATTTAAATATGTTATGCAATACATGCACGAAAAATGCGCTGCCAAATAGACACTATCTTGCTCGAGTTAATTTCAAAATAGTACATTGTACAACTAGTACGGTAAGTTGTCGATTGCCCACGAGGGCGAAGTTAAGCGTACGAACAAAGTGAGTAAACTTGTCGGACGCAAATAGTCGTTTAACGCACACAAATGTCGTGGAAACTGGTAAATGGACAAACAGCTATTTGGCGAACAAAAGAGCGTGCGCTAAGATAGCATTTATATTGCATGAATAATAAAAAATAATTTCTCGAAGCGTTTGAAAAATCTAATGCACAAAAGAGTTTTTTTAAGCTCAGCGAGTTCAAGAATATATTTACAATATTGTTTTTGATTTTTATTTTTTTAAAATAAATTATTAAAAGTTTAATATTATTCGAAAAATATTTCACGATGTGAATTCAACACTGACGGATATTATAAATGAAAAGAATATTTTGATTTTGTTTGTATAAACAGTACAGTGCTCCCTCTCTATAATTCCCCTCGCTATGATTCTACTTTCACGCATTTTGAGGGGAATGTGTTCCCCTACTCTCACTACATTGTATACAAAATATATTTGTGTACGTTCAGAATGATTGCGCGCGCATTTCTTTGTTTAGTACTCTTAAGAAACAGTGGGGTCCCTCTCTAAGAAGAAACTCTTAGAATTTTAGACCCGAATTTGGAATTATAGAGAGGGATCACTGTATACCGTCGGTTTTCTCCGGTCTTCTGTTGATATTTGAAAGAAAAAAAAACAACGTGGCTAGTAGGCGTGAAAATAAGAAGTACGGATTCCTATTTATGAAGGGGGTGTATATTTGTACACAACCACTTACACATGCTGGGCAGACTAGTATGGGAAATGTTCTATAGAAGCTATGAAACAGTTATAGTTGAGAATAAAATAAAATATGCGTCAAACTGAAGAAAATCAAGAGTATGCTGTACGTGTAGTAATTGTGCGAGAAATCAGATTTTGGACCATTTGAATTTGAAATGCAGAACAAGGCTAAAAAAAATTTATAACAATTGAGTGGCCTCACATGCGATGATAGTCATGGTAACAAATACTAGAGTAAATACGATAGAATGCGTGTACATTGAAAACAATTTGATGTTCTACCGCCAGATTTTATGTCCTAAGTGGTCGGCTTCCATAATGTATTATCATCATCAAACTTGTTTAATCCAAATAATTACTAGTCATCATTTTGATAAAAATATCAATATATTTTTTTATTTTTTAAGGATTTTATTTGTTTCCAGTCAACAAAAATAAATAATCAGAATTTATTCTTTATCAGTAAGTCATTAAGAAGTACCCGTAAGGCTATAGCTTAATTAGATATGTAATATTTCAAATTTATTTATATCGATGATCGTTAATTCTCAATAATGCTATAAAAAAAAATGTGACACTAACCAACATGCATTATGCTCACAGATTATGTGGAACATTTTATCACCTGCTTGAAATCATCAGACCTGATCATGCATGATCACGTCTTAATATTACCTAGCCACGAGCAAGCGTAATTATGCTTGGTTAGGCATTATTATGCTTTCTCATGCATGATCACGCATGCTCATGACTGGCCAATATTCAGGCAAGACCAAGCCTGAGTAAACCCGATCTCTGGGATTATTTAAAAATAAAATAGAAATAATGATAATTAAATTTTAAATTAACGTATTTTCTTAGTATTATTGTAAAATTAATGCTTATTGGCTAAGAAGTATTTTTGAAACTCACAATGAAGGTATCCCCAGTGTCCCTCTCCGATTTCAATGAGACTGAGATATCTTGTTCTCCGTCAAAATCTAAGGAACACGTATTTTTTTTTAGCTGCGGAAAAATATTTAGGGGGTGAAACAATCCCTCAAAGTTTAGGCTCCAAAGGAATGTTTTTCAAGTTTCGCATACTTGCAGTTTGAATAATCGAGCAGGACCAACGGCATCATTTTCGGACTGAAAAATAATGAAAAGTATCATTGGTGCTATAATAAAAAAATAAATAGAACAAAAGTTATAAGGGTTGAAATTCACAAAACTTTTATTTAAAAAAACTATCCAATGGATTTTAATGAAACAAACGGTGATTGAAAGAGGAAAAAAAAGTAGAGGATACGTTTTTTTGGGTTTTTCTGAAAAATCAAGTTTAGGGGGTGAACAACCCCTAAGTCCATCAATATTGACCAACAAGAAAACATTTTCATTAGCGTTGGTTTTAATTCATCAAGAATTATTTTTTCATACATTTTTAGCAGCGAGGACATAATAATATAATTTTTTTATATTTTACTTACCTTTATATTTTCAATTTTACATGGAAAATATGCCAGGTGGTCACCCTCGATTTGGCAGCCGCTGAAATATGTTATTCTACATAAAATTCTAAGACTAGAACGTCAAAAGAGTAGAAAGAAAAAGTAGATATGTGCCTTAGTGTTTAATAAATATATATTAGGGTGGTCGTTGAAAAATAAATTTTCTCAGGCGCCCCATAAAGAACTTCTTTTTAGTGAAAAAATATGTGGGGAAATCGGTTTTTTCTTTTTAAGTAAAAAGAACACGTGCCGCAGGACGATCAAAGTTCATTTTTCGATACAATCGCGGTTTTTTTAAATATCTCATGAAATATGCAGATTAAAAAAAGAAATTATGACAATAATTTTGTAGGAAATTAAATTTTTGACAAAAAAGGTCGTATTCATTTTTTTCTGAAAATGTGTATTTATGAAGATATTTTGAAGAAACTTTTTTAGATCTTATCAATTGAACATTTTAAGGATTACGAATGTTTAAAATAACGTTTTTTGTTAAATATAGACAACTTCGTAACTCGTAACATATTAATCATTAATGTTTGTTGTAGTCTCTATATACATTTGTAGTTTCTATGTACTTAGAAGAATGTTATTTTCAAAATTTGTAATTCTTAAACGCTCAATTCATCAGATCTAAAATAGTTTTTTTAAAATATCTTAATAAATACACATTTTATAAAAAAAAATGAATATGACCTGTTTTGTTAAGAATTTAATTTTCCACAAAATTGTTCCTATAATTTTTTTCTTTAATCTGCATATTTCATGAGATATTTAAAAAAAACCGCGATCGTATCCAAAAATAAACTTTGATCGTCCTCCGGCACCTGTTCTTTTTACTGAAAAAGGAAAAACCGAATTCCCCACATATTTTTTCACTAAAAAGAAGCTTTATATGGGGCGCCTGAGAAAATTCAATTTGTAACGACCACCCTAATATATATATATATATATATATATATATATTCGAGGCATAATAGTTATTTATGTACCTTGGGCGAACTTTGCGCCAATATGGTTGAGCTGTATAATTTCTACAGCAGGGACAGTATACAGCCGATGCCCGTTAGGCTAATTAACGTCATTGAAGGTAGTTTTCATCCTCAGCGGACGTATGCGAATTTTACGTGCAGACGAAACTCAATCGGTATATAATGCGCTTACGCACTAGTGGCTATTGGGCTGTAATGAGCTCTATACAGTCGAGTAGCTCTAATGTCAGCTATAATTTCCAGAAGTGTGCTGGGCGCATGTTATGCAGAAAAAATAGTACAAAATCAAAAGCAAATTTTGAGTGTTACGGTATCTCTTGGTTGTTCAATAAGAAATAAAGTTTTGAGAAATAGATTAAGATAATGGTAATTCTGATAGATTAATCACAATTAATTACTTTATTTTTAATCATGAAATGTTATTACGATAGATAACTTTGGTAAGTAATTTACATGTGATTAATATATTAATGATTAATATATGTTGATGTTAGAATTTATTTTAGCAAATCGGTCTATCGGTTGACCCTGCGGGCCAGCCCCAAAACTTTCCACTGTTTTCGAGTTCTTCAAGCTCGAAAATACTGTGGTATGCCGCCATTTTCGATAAAAAACTTTTTTTAACATTTTTTTGCCAACTATATCTCTTGAACGAATTAACCGATTAAGACGGTTAAGGTGACAATCGACGCGTTTTATTGAGTTCTGAAGCTGATCAGATTTTGGAATTGACATATCTAGTCATTATTGAGAAATTTTGAAAAAACAAAAAAAAATTTTTTAATTCTTTCATAACCGGTTCCTCTTAAACGAATGAACCGATTTTAATGGTTGAGGTGGCATTCAACGCGGCTTATGGAGTTTTACAGTTCAGTTGATTTTGAAATCAATCAATAGAGCACATTACAAGTTATCCAAAAAAAAGATTTTTGAAAAAAGTTGATTTTTGGAATATCTCTGAACGAACCCTACCGATCAAGTTCAATTTTTCTTTCTACTCTTTGAAGTTCTGGTCTTTTAGAATTTTCTGTAAAGTAACATATTTCACCGGCAACAAAATCGGGGATGACCACCTGGCATATTTTCCATGTAAAATTGAAATTGAAAAGGTAAGTAAAATATAAGAAAATTATATTAGTATGTCCTCGCTGCTAAAAATGTATGAAAGAATAATTTTCGATGAATTAAAACCACCGCTAATAAAATTATTGATGTTTTCTTGTTGGTCAATGCAGATGGACTTAGGGGTTGTTCACCTTCTAAATTTGATTTTTCGGAGAAAACCCCCAAAAAAAATATCTTCTACTCTTTTTTTTCTCCTTTCGATCGCTTATTATACCGTTTAAATCCTTTAGATAGTTTTTTTTAAATAATAATTTTGTGAATTTCAACCCATATAACTTTTGTTCTATTTATTTTTTTATTATAACACCAATGATACTTTTCATTATTTTTCACCCTGAAAATGATTCCGTTGGTGCCATTCGATTATTCAAACTGCAAGTATGCGAAACTAAAAAAACACCCTTTTGGGTCCTAAGCTTTGAAGGGTGGTTTCACCGCCTTGATAAATTTTTCCGCAGCTAAAGAAAAATATGTGTTCCTCAGATTTCGACGGAGAATAACATATCTCAGTCACATCGAAATCGGAAAGGACACTTGGGATGCCTTCCTTGTTATTTAGACCCATAAAGCTTCACGTCCATCTTACTTTAATATAGAAAAATTTCATTATATATTAAGAAAATTCATTTTTGAAAATTTGCAAGATTTTATGCCATTTTGATCAAATTTGTAAATTTGATCTGCAAGGCTCGGATAGGTATCAGTGTTTTAGACAAAAGTACATACAAAAAATTTAATCAACCATGGAGCTGAACACGTAGAAAAAATTTTATTATAGACGTTCAATGTGCGAGCACTTCGAACTTAGGAAAATGTCTAGAGCCACATATCTAAACAATAACCTTTTTCTGAAACCAATCTTTATTTTATTAAGACGTACAAAAAACGTAATCGTTCAATTATTCATCTAATGCAAATAGTTTATTTCCAGTAATTAAAATTGTTAAATTTAAAAATAACAATTACGATGAATTAACAATTTGTTCCCGAATCCAATCAACATAATTATTGATGTTAATATAAACTCCGGGGATCGCTGATCCATAACCAACAGTCCAAGCAAACAATCCCATAACTTCCCATCGACCATTTTCTCGTTCACATACCAGTGGAGCACCATCATCACCCTGAGAATAATTTGAAAAGCAATAAAATCAATTAATCCATAATAAATTAAATTAATTTTATAAATAATTATTTAATTACATCGGAAGTATATTTTCCTAGTTCACCACCAGCACAAATAAAACTTCTTTTATCCAATTTATAATTGTGCGATAGTCTTGTAGTCTGCAGACGCTCTTCACATTCTTTACTATCAACAATTGGAACATCAACTTCTTTTAATGGCTTATTAAAACGTCCAGAAGGATCAAAATCGTCTTCATTCCATCCTGATACCCAACACCTTTTTTTTGGTTTAGGAGCTCCTTGTGGCAAACATGCGATATTTATATGAGGACTAATGGCTAATGGGACTGATTCAGAGAGTCTTATCAGTGCTAAATTATTTGGTGATGTTTGAGCCTTAAATTTTGGATGAATTATAATATGAAGAGCTTGATAATCATATACTTGACAGGGAGCATTGTCTCCATATCCAAGACTATCTCCTATGTGAATCCTTATTGAACTGGATCTGTAATGATTATTTTATCGGTTAACTACACGGAGACATTATTCTTGTTTGAAATGCTAAGGTGTCATAGTAAAGCTGGACAATATTTGCCACCTGACGGAAATTGAATCAAAATTGAAGAAATAAAACTTACGGTATCGATTTAATTTTATGAGCAACAGTCAAAACATGACTACTTGTTACTAGAACTCCTGCACCAGCAGTGCGATAATTTTTACTGCTAATACGTTCTAAGATGGCAACATACCACGGATATTCTCCAATATCAGCAGTGCCCTTTACAGTGTCATAAGTAGTATCTATTAATTTTCTAGCACCACATGTTTCACTTGCCAACCCCACCGGTAAATCACAATATTTAGCTTTGCCAACTGGACACTCTCCAGATGGCCGTTCCTATTGATAATATCGATTAATCATTCAATCACTAATAACATTGATTAACTTTACTTTTTCAACAAAAAAATTACCTCATTTGTTATCCTGCTCGATAACAAAATACTATCAGAAAATGTGCATAATTTATTTAGATCATCACAATAGCAACTTGGTGATCCTGGTCCGACTTCTAAAAGTAATGAATGAATATTATTTCAGGATGTGCGAATAATTTTAACTTCTTAAGTAACACATGCTTGAGCAAGATTCTGGTGCCAGTGCATTGAGTGAAACCTCTAATCACTAATGTATTTTTCTACATTTGGGTCTTGCACAAGATCATGTAGCAAGAAGTCGTCACTAAGACTTGTGCATGACTTGCTCAAGGCATCATATACAAGAATATTGAAGATATCTTAGATACGGTGCAGTTTAAAAATTTCTAGGGTATTTCTTGCACCACTAACTTACGGCAGCTACTTACGTATGGCTTGCTAAAGATTTGCTCAAGGCTCAAGGTCAATTCTGAGCCATGAGCAGATGTTGAGCAAGCCATGCGCAACTGTTTTTAACTAAAGTCTCCTCCTCCAGAATTGAGTTATAATCTGGCACGAATTTCTTGTGTAAGAATTGCAGTAGACTTGCTATTGAAGACCAGGCTTTCTCAAGCCTTGAACAAGATCGTTATATGGATTAGTGATTAATAGTATTAACATTCACTTTTCGATTGTATACAAAAAAAATTCTTATACAGCCCCCCCCCCCCCCCCCTCTTATCAAACTTGCCCCTTTCTCTGAAGAAGATTTCAGTCAGTATTCTGACTAGGTAAAAGAAAGGAGTTATAACTACTTTTAGTAAGACGATATGTATTTTACAATTCAAGTATACAGTTTTTTTTTGTGAAATACCTGAATATTTAAATCTTTGAGTAAAAAAGTTCCAGAATGGATATTCTCAAATTGTAGCTATTATTCGTTTAAAATTTTAATTCTGTAAGTCTTATAGCAAAAACAAAAACACGAAAATTAATATGTTTCACCCCTACCCCTCTTGCAAGACCCAATAATAATCAGTTCTCTAAAAAAAAGTTTCAACATTAATTGTCACGTACTCCAACTAATATTCACTTCAGATTTAAAGTCTGTAGTTCTTATAGCTAAAAAATGTCAAAATTTTTATTAAAAAACATATTTTATTCAACGCAGGCCTTATTTGCGCGCTTTATGACGTCTGGGCTGCGAACCCTTAACGGCTGTTTATTGACCGATGCAAAGAAGTTGAGTAATGTCAAAGTAGATGTTTTCGATTTCCATCGGCGTTGTTAAAAATGCGTGTTGAAATGAAATTTCACCACGCGTCTCAAGATTTTTAACTGAGCTCCGCCTATGAAACATCAGAAGAACTCGATGAACGAATTAAAGTTTTTTGTCGAAATCCATGTTGAACGGCTTGTACACTAAAAATGGTTACTTCATTTCATCATATGTAGAGTAATATACTGCGTTGTCGTTGTTTTATTCATTTTCTTAGTGAATATTTAAGTTAATTATTAAAACATCCGAGTGAATTGCAAATTGATTGAATATAAATTCTGAATTTTAAAGCCGATGGTTTATTGTAATTTTGTGGGTGCACCGTATCGCTAAAAAGCCACAGACTTCGCCTCACAGATTGTCATTCATAGCATAAATCAAGCAATTGTTGAATAAAATATAATGCACAGTAGGACACTAAGATAATCTTTACCCGGTAAGTGCAATGATTTCAGTACACGTCTCCGGGCCACACACGAGCCTTCGGTCCGTAAATCTGACCCTACGACTCGTGCTGAAAACATTGCTTTCACCACATAAAGACTATCTTAGTATACTAACTATGCAATATACTATTATCTAATAAACACTAGTATTTTATTTTGCCTACAGTTTCCTTGTATAAAATGTATTATTAACTATCAATTACCCCTTCGTTCACGTGATAACTTAGTAACATTATGCACCATAAATCCACTTGTATGATTTATAGTTATAAACAACAAAACAAACTTAAATAAATTTATTTCAAAAATTTTTTCAGACATTTTTTTATATTAATGAGTTATTTATTATTTAATATTCTTCCAACAATATTTCACGACGTTGAATATACACTGACTCAGATTATAAATAAATAGAACATTTTTTTTTTTGGTATATATCTATACATTTACATATGTATGTGTGTAATAAATGTGAGAGTGATCATATTTATTACTATTTGGAACTAGAATGGGAGAGAGGGGCGTGCCTATCAAAGAAAAGAAGTTGACTATTGTGATGATAATTGTAATCTATGTACACACATATGATGGTAGTGTTGATAACAAATGTACGTGTAAGCCCAAAAGAATGTGTACACTAAAAACGAATTAATGTTTTATCACCAGATGTCATGTTCTGAGTTATCAGCTTCTAAACGGTGACACATAAATGAAAAAATGTGAAAAACAGTTGACTTCGCGGTAATCCGAAGCTCAAATTGCTCTAAAAAATTATTGTTTATACATTTTTAATCTCTCCGAGCTTAAATAAACTATCAAACATAAGCATTTTTGAGCTAAAAAAAGTTGAGGTATAAGCTTGATCGTCTCGAACCACCGACCATCAGCGAGAACGATACTGGTCACGTATTTTTGGACCACTCAGCCTCTCGTCGTGTATAATATAAACTGTATTAATTTCAATAATACTTGTACAAGCAGAAAAGATTTACAAAAATTTTATTTCTTTAATAATATCAATATGTTTTTTTAATTTCCAAGGTCTTCTTTTGTTCCCAATCAATAAAACTGGGTAGCCGTAATTGATTCTTTATTAAGTCATTAATGAATGCCTCGAAGGCTTTCATTTAATTAGTTCATATATATTTTCTTTCAACTTTGTTTTCGACGGAGATCGATAATTCTTAATAACTTTATAAAACAAAATCTCGGCGTCGGTTGGCCCTGCGAGCATAATATATATTATTTAAACTGAAAATTAGTAAATTCTAAAGCTGATTAGATTTTAGAATTGTTTAATTCAGTTGTTTCAATGATATTCGCAAGAAACCGTTTTTTACCATTACTTTTTCCCACGAGAACTCTCGAACGAATTATCCGATTGAGATGGCTAAGGCGGAAATCGACATGTTTTATTAAGTTCTAGAGCTGATTAGATTTTGGAGTCGATCGTTCAAGTCGTTTCTGAGAAATCAATAAAAAACAAAAAAAATATTTTTCTTTTCGTAATTCACCAATATTTTCGAGTCTACATGATCAAATGATCTGAAATTTTCAGGAAAGTTGATGGCCAACAATCTCTTTCGATTGCCGCAAGAACCATTCAAATCGGTGCATTAGTTAAAAAGGTATAGACCAGTCGCGCGCGCGACACACACACACTCGAACATCATTCTGAAAATAGGCAGCATAGCTTTCTTGGACCTCAAAACGTCGACATCTGATGAAAACTCGATTTCCGAAAATTGGGGTGAAAACAATAACTTCCCAAATTTTTTGAAAATCGTCGATTTTCTTAGCGAGAAGTTAAAAAAACAAAAGAAAAGTTGAATAATTTACTAATCAATTTGAATAATCATCTACTAAATTTTTACAATCAGTTATTTGATTTATCAATATTTATTTTATTAAGACGTACAAAAAAAGTTATGATTCTATCATTGATCTAACCTAAATTTACGGAGAAAAAAAGTAGTACCCAATGCTACGCAGATCAGTAATGCAGTCAATAAAATATACAAAATAATCAAATTTTTCATGAAACCATAAGGATTACTCTCTGATGACAGCGACAGCTACTCTTCTGACAACAGTGAGTTCTGTGTCTAACTATAGTGAGTAATGGGTTCCATGGCAACTGATCTCCGACAAATGATCACACGACAATCGATCCCTCAAACAGCTGATCCCACAGACAAAATCTAACTAATGACTAGTATTCTATTTCATCAGTTTCATCAAGATTTCCATAACTTTCATTGTCATCATCTCTTAAACGTTTATCTTCATCATTTTCAACCGAATGTCAATGGGATCAATTTGAAGAGATCACTAGTCGTGGTATAAAATTGTTGGGATCAGTTGATGGTACACCCTCTAATAATGTCAATTTTCAACCTTTAGGAACGTAACTATCATTTTTTGTACATGACTCTTTATTTTATCTCAGGACGACAAGTAGCGCTTGGTTAACTTCTGTTGCTACTGCCGTAGCGCTGAAATTAGTGCTGTCTTAAATACACTTTCAAGCCCGCTTCGCTAGTCTTACTACAGAATATTCGCTTACAGAACATGCGCAGTGCGATTGTGAATGTGGCTAACATGTTCGGTTATTGCGCAACTGTGAAATATACAGTACTGATAACTCTGGGGTAACATAAAGAGACGCGTCAAAAGAGAGATAGATGCGTTCTAGGAGGCAATCAATTGATATTTCTAAACTATTGCTGATACATGTGCAATTTTGTAGCACGTTCCCAAGGAGTATTTGCCATTTTGTCCCTAGCTTTACGTACATCTCCCATTTTACTTGTTTGGCTGGGGCCTGACTTGTGGTCACTTTACTGCATCATTACGGGGTACCCTACATCTCACCTGGTGGTGAAAGTGCAGTAGCATGGAAAAACCACAGAGAACCCGGGTCATAATATCCAGCCTCATCGAACCTCAATCTAGCCTCATCGAACCCAAGTAAGCCTCAATCAAGCCTTACTTAGCTAAAAAAAGTATTTTGAGCCTCAAATAATGCTCATATAGCCTCAATGAGCCTCAAATGATGCTCACAGATCCTCAATAAGCCTCGATTAGCCTCAAATGAACCTAGTCTCGACTCAATGAATCTCAAATAATAATAATTTTACGAGTTTGATCAAATGTAATTTAAATTCGATTATTATTATTTAAGGCTCATTGAGGCTCTATGAGCATTATTTGAGGCTCAAAATACTTTTTTAGCTAAGTGAGGCTTGATTGAGGCTTACTTGGGTTTGATGAGGCTAGATATTATGACCCGGGAAAACCCATAAGAATACAGTCAGTACAGGTGAAGCTCCAGTGATCAATGAAATTCCCATTTTACCGGTCACTAAATCTTCGTCCCGTGCCTAGCACTCAAAGACCTCGTTCGAGCCCGATGCGTGGTTAAGCGGTCACCCATGGCCGATATTTGGCTATTTCATACATTATAGTATTTGCATAAGTATCCTGCACCGCAGTGGTTACTGTTTTTTTCTCCACGTAGTATATTTTTAATAACAGAAATGAATCAATCTTAGGAAGACAATTAACATGAATTGACGATTTGTTCACGAATCCAATCAATATAGGTAATGATGTTGACATAAAGACCAGGGATTGTTTGTCCGCATCCAATACCACCAACAACCAATCCCACAACTTCCCACCGACCGTTTTCTCGTTCACAAACCAGTGGGGCGCCACCATCACCCTAAAAATAATTTGAGAAACAACAAAATCAATTTAACCTATAAGAAATTGAATTAATTATAAAAATAGTTATTTAATTACAGTGCAAGAATCTTTTCCTGGTTCAGCACCAGCACAAAGAAAACTTCTTTTATCCAATTTATAATTGTGCGTTAGTCTTGTAGTCTGCAGACGCTCTTCACATTGTTTAGCATCAACAATCGGAACATCAACTTCTTTTAATGGCTGAGTAAAACGTCCAGAAGGATTAAAATCGTCTTCACTCCATCCTGATACCCAACACCTTTTTTTTGGTTTAGGAGCTCCCAGTGGCAAACATGCTATATTGATATGAGGACTGATGGCCAATGGCACTGATTCAGAGAGCTTTATCAATGCTAAATTATTTATTGCTGTTTTAGCATTAAATTTTGGGTGAATTATGACATAACGAGCTTGGTAATCATATACTTGACAGGGAGCATTGTCTCCATATCCAAGACTATCTCCTATATGAATTCTTATTGAACTGGATCTGTAATGATTAATTTAACGGTTAACTACACGGATAAATTATTCTTGTTTGAAATGCTATAGTGTCATAGTAAAGCTGGACAATATTTGCCGCCTGATGGAAATTGATCTAAACACATGCAAAAATTACTGTGACTATAGTAATATTTCCAATGGTTACAGTAATTTTTCTATTAAAAATATCCATATAGAAACCCAGCCTAAAATCCTACACTGTAAAAAATTTCGGTGTAAAAATGGATTCAGAGAACTTTATACGCGCGCGTGTGTGTGGGTGTGTGTCAAGATATTTCTTGCGTTTTATAAGCTTCCCAAAGTTAATACTCTAATTACCCCGCTTTTACACCTGTTTAACACCGCTGAATTACGCCTTCTACACCGGTGTAATTTCATTTTAACACCGCGCGGAGTTAAAATGAGTCCGTTTTTAACACCGCTCTATTTACAGTGTACATATTTACACGTAATGAATAAATCCTTACCACTAATATTTGTGTGGCCTTCATAAGGTTCTTCGTGATTTAACGTCCACAATTTTATAATCACAATTGAATCGATATCTTCTGGATTTATTAAATATGCATTAAAATTATCATAAAAATAAGTAATTATTATTATTATTCAAGCAATGGCGCAATATTCAAATGATTGATTTTGATTTCTTAACAAAATTATCATGAATTATACATTTACACGTTTGGCGATGTAATAGTATATTACACACCTGGGGCAGTAAATAAGAAAGCCTCAGATCACATGTTTGTTGACCTCGGCTTCACCTCTGATCTGAAACATTTCTTACTTTACTGCCCTAGGTGTGTAATATACTATTAATTCATGGCGCCTAAATTTAACACCGAGTTGGGTGTAATTTTCACTCCAAAATTTTTACACCGAGACATTTACACTGCACCGGGTCCAAAAAAATTTTTACTGTGACACCATAGTATTTCAAACAAGAATAATATTTCCAAGTATATAACGATCTTGTGGAAATCTGACGCGAATCATCTCAGCATAATAATCGCTTTCTCCCGATTATAAACTTCGATTAAGTCCGATTGAAAAATTGTTATCGGACTCAATCTGAAATTTCCGATGCATCCGATTAAAGCTGATAGGAGTACAAAATTCATGTTATATTTTTCATATGAATCCAATTAAGTTTCAACCGGATTTAATCGGAATTCGTGCTCACTGTCTGCTTCTAAATATGATTAAGCTACAAAATATGCCTTTTGCTACCCATGTAGCATACAGTTATTGCAGTTCCATTTATAACTGATTCTAACTTTAATCGAATAGAAATAATTTCAAACTCATACTTAAAATTAAATTGAAAAAATAAACTTACGGTATCGTTTTAATTTTATGAGCAATGGTCAAAACATGACTACTTGTTATTAGAACTCCTGCACCAGCAGTGCGATAAGTTTCACTGCTAATACGTACTAAGATGGCCACATGCCATGGATATTCTCCAATATTAGCAATACCATTCTCATAAGTGGTATCTGTTAATTTTCTGCCGCCACATATTTCATCTGCCATCCCCACAGCAATATCACAATATTTGACTTTGCCAAGTGGACACTCTTCTGGGCATTCCTGTTAATAATACAACTAATTATCGAAACATTATTCTGTTTAATTATATTTCTGATCACTAGTGCCATCATTAAAGAAAGTTTATAAAGTCGAAATTAGGCATTTATTCGCGTTTATTTTGAGCATGTACTATAGGGTAGGAGTTACGTTGTTCGTCACTTAAGGGTCATTTTTAGACGCTTGAAGAATTTAAATAAAATAATTTATAAAATGCATAGTCACATAATTCATTTTTTGATTGAATTCGAAGATACAAGGGAGGGGGGCAAAACGGGGTATCACCAAAATTTTATAAAAAAAAAATTTTTTTTTTTCGTCTAATTACTATAGATCCGATATATTTGCGCATTTTTACCCCTACGCATGATACCTGGGGCAAAATGGACCAGCCGAAAATTATGAAAAAATGATTCTTTCATATTTTTATCGTCAAATTAAAAAAAAATTAATATATTAATCCATTTTTCGTTTGATTTCCTATATCTGGGGCAAATTTGGCTACTAAAAATATTAAAAAATAATATTTTATTTTTTAATTGATAAAATTTTTTAAATAATGCAAAATAATCTGTTATCTGAAAAATCAAAAAAACACATTTTTTGGGTTCAAAATAATGACAAATAAGAAATATAGAATTGTTTTTTTTTTATTAAATAACAATTAGTAATTAAGGTAATCGAGGGGGAACGGTTCATTACACCTAAAAAAATTTTTTTTGAGTATTTTAAAACCAAAAATAGTTGTCGAGAGAAAGAAATATATTTTAATGATGAAAACAATTTAAAAATTAAAAAAAAAAAAATTTATCATTTTTTGGAAGGGATCTCTGCCTCACAAAAAAAATTTTTCTGCCTTCGTATCCACCAATGATGTGAAATGTAATTTTTCTTGAGGTATATTACATTTAAAAAATTTAATTTAATGAAATTTGATCAACTTTTAAAAATTTTTTTTTTCAGCTTTTTTTAAGGGTACCCCATTTTGCCCGCTAAAAGTAAAAATTTTATTTCTTAACGGCAGCTAAAAAGTTTGTCTTTTTACCATGAATATCATTAAAAACAAAAAGATTTAGCGTATTTTAGTCCTCAAAAACAGTATTTCCTTAGGTACCCCCTTTTGCCCCCCCCCCCCCCACCCGTGCTTATCACACTATCGTAATGAAAGTTTTATTTTATACTTTTGCATTAATGAAAATAAAATATTGAATGTCCGAAAATTGTACAGTGGCCACAAATGGTTTTTCAACCCAAAATAAATTATTTTTAGAAATATTCACCTGATTTGTTATCCGTAAATCAATACCACCATCAGAAAATTTGCACAATTTATTTAGATCATCGCAATAGCAATTTGGTGATACTAGTCCAGCACCTAAAGCAATTAAAGAAAAAAATTATTATTTTAGGATTTGAGAATATTTCGTAAGACCTAATAATGTATCATTTTTCGATACAGAAATCGAAAAACCTGAGACTAAATACGTCACCATTTCTAAACCAAAAAAAATTTTTTTGTTCAAAAATGTTTAATTACGGTTCATAAAGTAAGTGGGGTCAAATTAATCAGTCAAGACAACTCAATGAATCGAAAATTCTTCATTTTATCTTAAACTTAGTTTTTTTTCAGTCTTTAATTAAATAATTTAAATAACAATAGCTTAAAAAAAAAAGAAATTTCGTTTTTAGGAAAATTTTGGATGTTTTTTATGTATTAAAAATGGTGTCATTTTGCTCTACGAAAAAAAAATGTATGTGCTGTGAACTAGCGTAAGTTTGCTCAAACGAGACGTACACAAAAAAAAAGTATATTTTGGCGCAAAAAATTTTAGCTCACCCCAAGAAAATTTTTCTTTGTCCCAAGAAATTTTCTGTGCAATGAACTAACACATAAAAATTTTCTTAGGACTAGGAAAAAGTTCTCGACGCAAGTAAACATTCTCTTAGGACGAGTAAATTTGTATGCGCCAAGAAATCCTTTTCTTCTGTGTATTTCAATAAAAACGGTGACTTTAATGAAAGAACTGAATTATGTTCGCAGCAAATTTTTTTTTTATTAGGGTCCAATATTTACTAATAAATATAAATTACTTCTCCGTTCACGTGATAGATTAGTGACATTGTGCAACAAAAATCCACTTGTTTGTTTTATTATTATGAACAATGAAATTAATTTTAATAAATTTATCTTTAAAATTTTCTTCGACATTATTCCGTTACTTATAAATAACTAAATTATTTGATTTTGTTTAATTTAAAAAAAAGTGCACGATGTTGATTCAACACTGACTTAAACTATAAATGGAAAAAAAAATTTGTTCAGTGCATATATATACGTATGAATAGCCGTTGTGAGAGTAATTATGGATGATTTTTCATGTGTAACTAGTCAATCTATTTGAACGTTATTACCAAAATTGTAATGCTCACATTGAAATAAAATAAGTAGATGAAGGTCAACTGGGGAAATGAATTAATAAGTGAAAGTTGGGCATCCGAGTGTGTTAGAAAGAATAAAGTCATTTGTAATAGAAAACAATGTGTGGGGTTTTTGACATCTTTACAATAGATAAAAAAGTTTTTTTATAAATTTATAAGCTTCCGGTTTCACAAGATTGTCTATTATTTAACATTTCATCATTTTGAATTTTTGCTTAATTGAATAATTTTGTCGGGAATTCCGTCAATTAAAATAAGTAAAAAAAAATCTGTTCATCGGTTGAACCTGCGGGCCAGTCCCAAAACTTCCCGCTTCTTGAGCTCGAAAGCATTATTGTAAATACAATTTCGAGCTCAGAGCTCGAAAACATTTTTGTATGTCAGTGTCTTCGAAAAAAACGTTTTTTACCATTTTTTCTCCAACGATATCTCAAACGAATTGACAGGTTGAGATGATTAAGAGGGCAATCGACGCGTTTTATTGAGTTCTAAAGTTGACCAGATTTTGGAATTGATTTATTTAGTCGTTTTTGAGAAATTTTGAAAAAACTAAAAGAAATTTTTTTTTATAATTCTTTCGATAACGGTTTCTCTTGAACGCATAAACCGATTTTGATGATGACGCTCAATTTTTTACAGCTTTGAGATATTGACAAGCCACGTCAAATGACACCTTGACGATCAAAATCGGTTCATCCGTTAAAGATATTTACATACGTACGTACACACACACACACACACACCCTAGTAAAAATGAAAACGAGGCGCTGGCTAGTATAAAAACGAGGCACTAGCTAGCGCCTGGCCAGTTTCGCTAGAGATTATCTAAATCCAAAATGGCGACTTTTTAAATGTCATTTAAATGACAAATGTCTCAATATTTTAGGTTATATATTTGAATATTCAAAATAATTATTATAACTATATATAATACTATTTAATAAATTAATAAATGCAAACTGCAAAGTAAAAATTCAATAAACTATTTTTTAGTGTAAAATTAATAATTTTTTACAAACGCAGTGAAATACTGAAGACAAATCAAATAATTAAAAATTTTAATGAACATTCTTATTTCTACATATAGCTACTACTAATTTTTATGGCTTAGTCATCATCATTTTTATTGTATTTAATTCAATAAATTATTTTTCATTATAAAATTTATAATTTTTAACGAAAGTACTAAAATACTTTGCAAAAATTAAATGTTTTTAAAATTTTTAAATTAAATTAAACTTCATCATCATCTGGCATTTTTTCCACTTTAAAAGACACATCACATTTATTTTGAAATATTGTTGCTGATATAGGTAATTCTGGGAGTACTCCAGACTAAAATTTTTAATAGTTAAGTCACAATCCGCAATATTTGTTTTAATTGCCCACAATCGGAGTTCTACAATAGTGTCAAGTATTTTCTCCATTTTTAAACTATGTTAGTTATTAAACTACTATATTATAATAATAATAATAAATTCTAAATAAACTCATTTATCTGAAATTTATTTAATTATAAAGTTCTTATTATATTTTATTAAACTGCTTAGAAATGTTTAATAATGAATTAGAGGTTAATCAGTGTTTTTTGTAAACATAAATATACATTGACGTAAACAATACATAAGCGTATGTTATGCCAATTTCTTAATTATAGGTAGCGCACAATCTCTAGAACTGCCTCGATTTCGCTAGCTAGCGCCAAGTTTAAAACGAGGCAGCCCTCGTTTATTTTTACTAGGGCATGCATACATTCGGACATCATCTTGAAATTAGTCAGAATAGATTCCTAGAACCTCAAAACGTCAAGATCTGTTAGAAATTCGATATTCTCAAATCGGACCGAAACCAATAACTTTCCCAATTTTTGAAAATTTTCAATTTTATTAGCGGGAAGTCAAAAGTTGTATAGAGGGGGGGGCATAATGGGGTACCCCCTAAATTTTATAGAATTTTTTTTTAATGCTGTTGAAACATTCCAAAGCACATTTTTTAATACAATTGAACATTATATGGCTGACAAATATTCAAACATGGTGATGCATGAAATGCAAAAATGAATAAATTATTTATTTCTATTAGTATTTATAAGAATATTGCTAGTAAAAAAATATTTATTTTCTTTTAATATTTAACTTAATTATATGAGTTTCTTCGAATAAAATTGTAACTTTTGTATTAACTTTAATAAGATATTAAAATAAATAATTAATCAAAATTTTTAACAGCTGAGGTTTTTTAATTTTTAATACTAATGTTTTCGAATGTGTATAAAATTTATTACTTAAGCATGATATATTTATGTTGTCTTATATTTAAACATTATAACTTAATATTATTTATTGCCTAAAAAATATTCTAAAAATTAATTATTTCTTATCATGAACCCAAAAAGTTAGCATGACAAAATTATTTCAAATACTTTTGCAACTGTTTGTACTTTCTTGTATTTATCCGCCGTTCATATCTATTTCACTTGTTATCGCTGGGAAATTACTTTACCGACAGTTGAATTTTCTATTCAGAGGGTTGACAGTGCGTCTGATGTTCGGAGTTGTTTTGGTATATTTATGTTGTGACTTTTTTTTTAAATAACCAATAATAATCAGCGTACGGTCATATTCTAGTAATTACTTTAAACTGATTTGTTTCATTTCAGTTATGTTTTTATTATGCTTCGAGGCTTTTTTATCAATAATTTAAACAGTAATTTTATTTTTTTTCGGTCCTTGGACAACATTTTTTCATAACAACTTTTTTTTTGAAAAGTTTATTATAGTTCCATCCTTAAAATTTATCGGTCATTCGTTGATTTACTACAGGATATGATATCTACTTTAGGCTCAGTCTATGGCACTCACATTTTTTCAATAAAAAAATTAAAAACCAGTTAGTTTATTTCGCCAATAAAATCGTTTCATTCACGTGGGATCAGAGCACCTGAATAATATTTTCAAAGACAGCCTCTATTTATTTCTGAATTGCCTATACGCTGCCATCTATTACTTGAAATTCAAACTTCTTCACCATTCTATTGAGATGATAAGTATCATCCGGAATTTGGATCTTCTGGAAAATAGGCTCGACCCCAATTTGGTTCCAACTTTTCCAGAAAGTTGGCGATAATCTGAGACCGCAATATGAAGTCAACGACAGAGAAAGCTTCCATCAAGTTTTTGGCAATTTCTTGCTCACCCAACTTATTACATTTAACTTGAAGAAAAGTTGCCATCAATTGTTGTATACGCCAACAAGTTCCCTGAACGTTGGCGTCAAGTTTCAGCTGCATGCGTACGTCAAGTCGTGGGCAAACTAGTTATCTGAGTTGTTGGCAAAATTGTTCTGGCAAGAAGTTTTTACTCCCACCCTGGGTGTTCGATGTACAAAATATTCTCCTACTTCTCTTTACTCATGCGCAGTTTCGGAATTCCCTGTAGTGGAAGCGATATTTCATTATTTTCTGGGAATTTTGGGACGAGTTTAACAATGTGGTGCTATCTTTTTTCATAGGTAACATATTATTACTTTATAACCACATTAAACTATAACAGCTGACAGCGTGTGCTATCGATATTCTCTAAACAGAAAACAGGTACAAGGACTCAAAATATTTTTAGTAAATTTGTAGTCATGTAGCCGGAAGTGTAACTTTTATTTTTTATTCTTCGATAAAATTCGATTGGAAATACTCAGTGTACAAAATTTAACACTTAGCAGCAGAAAGAGAACAAAAATCATCGAGTTATTATAAGAGTTAAGGTAAGCACTATAATAATAAATCTACATGAGAATCGATAGAGATTTCGAAAGATATCGATGGGAGAATGCCGAAATCATAGAATCTATTAGAAAACTCACTCTCTGAAAATTAATTTGGGAAATTTTCACTAATCTAGATTGCAGGTTATTTCGTAACTACTAAACTGATAGTTTCCAAAGTAAATTAGTCAAATTTATTTATTGACTTAAATTTGCATTAATTAAACGGGACATAACATTAAACAGTGAAAATGAACAATTATATTAAAATCTGAATAACGCTCTATCAAATTAGTATTTGTAAAAATAAATTAGTAAAAGTTGCATCGATTTATTGAATGAATTCATTTTTCGTAATTGAATTAGTAGAAATTACTATAATTTTTATCGCAATAAAAATTGACTAAATGTACACGCCTATAATCGGTTATTGAATATTTATATCGATTTCGATTTATTCATTATGCAGCCATTCATTTTTCATTGCTGTCCGCTACAAAACAGCAGTGCTGGCATCGCAATTTCTACGAAAAAAAACTCGGTAATCCAAATTTATTTATTATACGTAGGGAAGAGAATTTACCGGTAAAATAAATCGCGTACCAAATGCCAAAAAGAGCGTATTACAGCAGTTAGATAGGGTTCCATGCCAAAAGGGCGTATAAAAAAATTTTTGTTGCCATTCTTTTTAGAATCGCTTGAAACGTAAAGATCTGCAGAAAAAAAATTTTTGACACACTAACGCCTAAAGGGCGTATCTTAAGATTTTGCTTTGGAAATTTTTTTTTCATTTTTAGACTTAGACCATGCTTACTAAACAATTGGCTCAAAAAAAAATTTATACGCCCTTTTGGTTTTGCAAAGCCAAAAGGGCGTATAGTTTTTATAAGCCCTTTTGGCATTTGGCACGCGAAATAAATTATTACTCTTCAATGGAGAACAAAAATTTTCCATTCAAAAATTATACTCTTGAAAGAAGCGTTTTTTTTTTTCAAACAAAATGCATATTTATTTCTCCCAAGAATTTTTTTCTCTTGGTTTGAGGCCGATAATATTGACTCAGGATGATACTGACTTAGTTTGAGTATGGCGCATTTTTTGAATCAGGATGTTTTTTACTCATTCAGAAATATCCAGATATATTTTTTAAAATGATTAATCAGTTTATTCCTACAATAGTTACTCATACTAATTTTTGATTTGGAAGTTTGATGCATATCTTCATTTAAAAAAAAAATTTATTTATACTAAAAATTTGAACAATATTTTTGTTTAATGACCACATTTTCAATAATAGAAAATTTAAGGTTACCCAGTAAATAAGCATAGACGATCAAATACATTTACTGTGAAAATCTTTAAAGTTTGAACACAGTAATTATTTACTACTTTAGGTATTATGATAACGAACTTTGTTCATATTTATATACATTAAACAAAAATAATTTTCAACGGCAAGGTTTATGTTTTAATGTTCAAATTGTGAAATTGCAATTTGAAACTAACTACAACTAACCAAGAAAAACAACCTAATACGCTGTACTCATCGAAGCACCTGGCGTCAAAATTTTTACTTCACCCAAGTAAATTTGTTACTTGGTTTGAGAGTTAGATTTATTGTGTGAAACGAAATTTACTTTTGAACTAAGCATATACAAATCTTGTTTTAAAAATCCTGAAACTCCTTGCGCCAAGAAATAAATTATTAAAACAAAAAAAATGGAATTTTTCAAACTAGTATTCTTGGTTCAAGAATAGGGTAAGAGTACCAGTATCCAGCCCCAAACGAGTAGCCAGCCATCTCATGTTAAATTATATCTATATATATTTTGAGCCAATGTTAAAGTATAGGACCGGATGGCTACTGGTTAGGGGCTGGGTACTGGTGCTCTTATCCTATATCACTTGAATCAAGTCAACTTTTTTTTCTGCATGCAGTGTAAAAACGGAAAATACAGCTTAATATGAGTGAATCGCGTGATTTAAAAAATTTTACAAAAAATCCCAGCCACCACTTCGTGTTCGAGATATGCAATATTGTAATTATATAAAGTAACCCATGAAGCACTAAGTATTTTTTTTGTAATTTAGTTAAAATCATAATAAAAGGATATCTCAGTCTATATATATCCAGACATGGACGCTTCATGTATGGCCATATTAGATCATATCAGAAATTCTTTTTACGCAGATGGGTCCAATTAACACGTAGAATAGTAATCATTACGACTGTCTTTTCTTCGCGTGGCTACTGACCTACTATTCCATGGCAACGAATAGTAACTGATTAAACTAGTTTACTGATTAAACTAGTTATAAAATTTATTTAATTCAACCAGTGATAGAATTAAACAAATCCAATTAGTGAGCATTAATTTATTTTCAATAGTGTCCTTGTAGCTGAATTAAATAGCAAATATGCACTACGATCGTGATAATCATTAAACAGCTAATCAAAAGAGCTTGACTTCTAAATTTTTATGAAATCCCCTATGAAAAAAGCCCATATAGGATTACATGGGAACCCATAAAATTTCATATAGAAAAGTAATGATTAATGTAAGTACCCATAGGCATCAATATACACGAAATTATTCCTTCAAAATTTACGATATTAACATCGTAATCGTGGACTATACTTTCATAACCATCAATTTTCAAATTTATCATTTTTAAATTTACTATGTAGGTTACATTTATTACTATTTAACATCGTAATTTTAACAAAGGTTTTTGGATTAAAAATTATTTCAAAAATTACAATGTTAACATTGTAAAAAGAACAAACGAAAATTACAATTCAATAACTATATTTATTCCTACACGGAGAAAACGAGTCTTGAAAATATTTTAATATTTAATTTTAGTAAGAAATGTACTAATGCAAATTGTTTATATGAATTTTAACCCTCTTTCAACTTGTGAGCTCTTCTGTGGCTGAGTGATCCAAGGCGTCGGCCAGATTGCACTCGAAAGGTCTCGTGTTTGAATCCAAGACCCGTCTAAGCGATTATCATTTTATAAGTTTTTTAAAATTTCTATTACACCAAATTCTCAAATTCTACGATATTCACATCATAATTTATACTAAAGAACTTACCACTTTGTGTTATTGGTAGGTAGTATTATATCAAATAAAATGTACAATGCTACATCGTGAAAATTATGATTTTAAAGGTATAGTCCACAACCACAACGATTAATAGGAAAAATTACGATGTTACCATCGTGAATTTAACTGAAATTTGTTTTCCGTGTAGGAGTGTATGGATTTATATGATAATCCATGTAGGAAACCATGGATATCTGGATTTCCATATAGGAAAACCCCATAGAAAACTATGAGTATCTGCACCGAGAGAGAAGAATAGTTCTAATTCTTATGTAGAATGGTAACCATTACTATATTACATAGTAACGAGGATTTTTTTAGCGTCTAGAGTCACGGGACAGAGTAATCCCCTCCAGTCTGCATGGTAAAGTTCTCTATGCTAGCATAGAAATGATTACTATTCTACATTGACGGGAAAACTATGTAAATGAGTATAACTACAATGTTACCTAGCAACATGTATGATGTTTCATTCATTTTATATTTAGTAAACGAGGTTATGACAAAATAAATAACTCAAGTTTCTTTAAACACTGTAGAAATTGAATTAATCTATTGAAATGATTAAAATATTGCTCATAACAAAATATCATTTTTTCACAAAAGATAAAGAATAATTTAAAAAATTAAATTATTTAGTAATAAACAATTTCTTTACTTTGTAGTTTTATATATATTCATTAAACTGTAATGACAGATATTTAAGCATGGGATTGAGTATCATTCTTCATAGCCCTGATTCCCATGCTCGATAGAGATTTTTACCATTTTACTTGTTTCAATGTTACATAGTAATCATCACCAGAAAAATGGTAATGAATCCTATTCTGCATAGTATTATTTGCCATTTTACAAAAAATTTGTCTAGTTACTATGTAGAATGGTAATCATTACTATTCTTTTCTCTTCGAGAGGATTCCCACAGTTTAGACTAATAAAAAAATAGATTAAGTTTCTTATAGGAAACTAAATAAGAATCTAGGCTGAATTTTCATATGAATTCTTTCGATAGGGTCTAGTTAACTCCAATTCGAGTTACTACTATTTTTTTTTATCAAAATAATAAAATGTTAAAATTATATAAAATTTTTCTCTAGCAGGTTAACACTATGGCTACATTGCAGAGTACAAACAAAGTTTTTGGATATGATGAAGTGCGAGATAAAATACTTGCAGGTGAGATGGACGTGAATACACAATATCCAGGAATTTCCGATTATGATCCACCAGTTCTTGAAATATCGATTAATGAACAAGACACCGAATTATTCGATTACCTTCTCCAGCACGACGTGGACGTTAATAGAACTGTACTATTTCGTAACCAAGCAATTTATTTAGCAGTTGACTTTGATGACATGGAGTACACTGAGAAATTACTGAATGCAGGTGCCATTTGTCCCCCTGTACAAGATAGATACGGAGAAACATTAGATGCTAATAAACTATTACAACTGGCTATTGAAAGAAAAAATAAAGAAATGGTCAAATTATTTTCAGAAAAGCTCGATAAATATATCGATCCCTTCGATAAAATTGAAGCTTTTCAGTTTGCTACTGATTACAATGATCCGGAATTATCATTTGATCAGAATCCGTTTGCTTCCTTATTAGCTGCTGTGCACCAAAATAAAATAGAAGTATTTAAAAAAATGGTTTCACAAAATGCTGTTCATCTTGAATATTTACTCGAAGTCGCCATTGAGAATAATAGGTACGAATTTGTTGAGTATTTGATTAATATTGGCGCTGATGTCAAATATGGTTCAAATGCTCCGCCCTTACATATCGCCATTGAAAATGAAAATATACCGATAATTGAATTATTGATAAGAAAAGGAGCTGATACGGATGTACTTCCAGAATTTGGACAGTCTGCTCTGGAAATTGCTTGTGATAAGAAGAATATTAAAATCATTGAGATATTAATTGCAGCAGGTGCTGATGCAACTAAAACATTCGATATTAATAACTCACTTCATATTGCAATTATTCAAAATAATTATGAAAGAATCGAAAACTTAATAAAAAATGGAGCAGATCTTAACAACACTGTACATTTCAATAAAACACCATTAATTTTAGCCATCGAAGAAGGTAATAAACCAGTTGTAGAATTATTAATTAAGAATCGAGCTGATATTAATTTTGGCACTAAATATGGAAAAACTGCGATTGTTGCGGCCATTGATAACAATGATTTAGAATCAGTTAAAATATTAATGGACGCAGGAGTTGATATTAATAATGGCTCTGGACCACTAGCTCCATTGAAGCACGCAATTTATATAAATAAATATGAAATATGTGAATATTTAATAAAACGTGGTGCTAATGTTAATGGTGTTATTGGAGATAGTTCGCCATTACAGGCAGCCGCTCAAAGTGGGAACAAAGAACTGATCGAGTTACTTATCAAAAATGGCGCGGATGTGAACTATGAGGCCGAATATTGTGGTTTAGCTTTAGAAACTGTTTGTGAGTGTAATAATCTTGAATTAGTAAAAATATTAATAAACGCCGGTTCTAATGTTATTATATCTTTAGATCACTATTCTCCATTACAATCAGCTATCAAGCATAACAATCAACAATTGGCTGAGTACCTAATCAACTATTGCACTGGTGCTAACATTACTTGCAACTATTCAGCGGCATTAATATATGCTATTCAAGAGCACAGAAAGGAAATGGTGGAATTACTGATAAAAAATGGTGCCAATATTAATTACACGCCAAAATATAATCGTACACCTCTTTGTTCAAGTATTAGGAACCGCAATTGTGAAATGACCAAATTTTTAGTAAACGCTGGCGCTGATATAAATCTGCTTTCAGAAAGATGTTCACCATTAATTGAAGCTGTTAGAATGAAAGACTACAAAATGGCTGAATACTTGATAGAAAATGGTGCTGACGTGAATGGTCATGACGGTTATGAAACGCCATTAGCTATTGCTGTTCGGAAACATAAAAACGGAATTGTTAGATTATTAATTAAGCATAATGCTAATGTTAACATTGCAGCAGCCAATGGACAAACAATTCTGGCTAATGCTATCCAGGAAAACAATTTTGAAACAACTGAAATATTAATTAATGCTGGCGCTGATGTTAGTGTCACTATTAATAATGTTGGATCATTATTACATTTGGCACTTTTTGGATCGGGACCAGAAGTTATTAGTCTATTGCTTGATGTTGGTGTTGATATTAATTTCGTTAACGAAAATGGTGAGACGGCAATTGATGTTTTCTCAAATACTCAAAACGCTCAGACATTGATTGAACAGCATGTTATTAAATTAAAAGCTGCTAATTTATATCTTATAGATCAATGTTTAGATGCTGTGAAAGATGATCAATTTAACGATTTTTACGCCGAGTGTTTAGATGAAATTGATTTTTTGAAGACACAATGGTTCTCGTGGAACCTGAGTTTTTATGATGTGTTACACTCGTGTGTGAATAAAATATCTCGAAGAATTAAATATATCAGTAGAGATGATATTATTTTAGATCAAAAGACATTACGTAGTAAATTTAAACTTTATGGAGGAATCATTTACTATCGTGTGTTAAAAGCTGAGCCGCGTAAAAAATTGTTGGTTCGTGCTGATGAAATAATGTTTGATTTATTTGGTCCTTTGCTACAAGGAATTTACGTACAAGATGTTTTGGACTATTTTAGTGATGAGGATCTTAAGATTTTGTGTGGTCTAAATTAATCATTAGAATTAAGAATAAAATTTATCTGCACATGTTATAAGTCTGATTTGAAATTCATTGTCGTTTTTGAATAAATTATTATTTATTTGAAGTACTTTTGTCAAGATGCATAAAATAAATATTTTTTCTAAAGATTAATAAAATACATTCATTTCACAACTGCAACTTCTACCTACTGAAAAAAGAAAAATATTTTCAATCATTAAAAATTAATATTTTCTCTAATTTTTTTAATTTAGTTATTTTCACCAAAGAACAATCATATTTTCAATCATATTGTGTGTATGTGCGTCTGTGTGTGTGTGTGTCTGTGTGTGTGTGTGTGTGTGTGTGTGTGTGTGTGTGTGTGTGTGTATGTGTGTGTGTGTGTGCATGTGTGCGTGTGTGTGTATGTAAACCTTTCATAACTTCTAAACTAATCAACCGATTCAGATCGTTCTTGCAGCAGTCGAAAGAGGTTGTTGGCCCTCAACTTTCCTGGAAATTTCTGATCATTTAATCAAGTATACCCGAAGATAATTGAAAATTACGAAAAATAAATTTTTTTTTTTTTTTTAATTTCTCGAAAACGATTCAAATGATCGAATCAAAAACCTAATCAGCTCTAAAACTTGGTAAGACGCGTCGATTGCCACCTCAACTATCTTAGTCGGCTTATTCGTTCGAGCGATATCGTCGGAAAAAGAAATGGTAAAAAAAGGTTTTTCGCGAATATCTTTGAAACAACTGAATCAAACATTCTCAAAATCTACTCAGCTTGAAAACTCAGTAAATTGTGCTGACTGCTACATTGAACATCAAATTCCGTCAATTAGTTTAAAAGATGTCGACGACAATATATTGAAAAAGTAACATTTTATGTCATTTTTCCCGGATAAATCATGATATAATGTACTATAATGTATTTGAGTTCGAAAAGCTTGTAAGAAACCATTGGCATCTAAAAGTATTTTTGAGCTCGAAAAGCTCGAAAATGTATTCACAACAATGTTTTCGAGCTCAAAGAGTTCAAAAACAGCGGGAAGTCTTGGAGCTGGCCCGCAGGGTCAACCGATATACAGATTTTTCTTTTCTAAATCTACATACAAAAGCAAAAAGAATATAAAAAAAAAATTTCTATTTGGACCATTTTTGACTAAGCCATAGGCTACTGAAAAAGTGATCTGTGTTGGATGTCTGTATCAAAAGCTCGAAGAGCTCAAAAATGTATTCACAATAATATTTTCGAGCTCCTCGAGCTCGAAAACAGTAGGAATTCTCAGAGCTGGCCCGCAGGCCAACCGTTGCCCAAATTTGCTTCTTAGTATTAAGCAATAGGTAAATAAAATACTCGAATAAAATAATTATTTCACTTAATTGAAGAAACAATTGCCTGGCACTACTCGAATAACTAAAATAATTAAATCATGCCTTTTTTTTTTAAAATGTACTTTTTTTTTCTCAGTGTAGAAAAATTTATACCTACATTTAATCTAGAGAAAATAAAACACACAAGATTTTTAGTTCAAAAATTCGTTTGGGAATCTCTAAAAAATTTTGAAAGTTTAAAAATCAAAAAATCAAAAATTTTACATTCAAAAATTTATAACTTTTATATCGATTATTTTGGCTAAAGTTCGATTTTTATGATTTTAAGATAATATATCGACGTTCTAATTAGCAAATTGCCCAGACAGCATTCAAGTCGGAATGACTGCTTTACGACGTCTTTTTGAAGGCGTCCTCAAGAAGTCTTATATCGACTTCTTAAAGGTGTCATTTTTAAGAACTCTTAATTAAGAGTTTTCGAAGACTCCATAAATAAGACGTCAGTTTTGTGACGTCTAAATGTATTCTTTTTTAAACTTCTTTATGAAGTCAAAATTGGGAGCTCCTCAAAGACGTCATGGTAAATTCATACTGAAGCCTTATTTGTGAAGTCAGAAGAAAGAACCCTTTGAGAACTCTTTTTAAATACATCTTACTGAATTCGCTAGGTGGCTCATTCGACATCTTGAGAAATTCTTAAAGACTTCTTTCAGATGTTGATGAAACGTCCAAATCATAAATAGGAACTCATTCAAAATTCATTAAGACGTCATTTTGCTATTTGGCTGTCTAACTAGGGGAGAGGGGGCAAAAGGGGGTAGGGTAGGCAAAACGGGGTTCTCCCAAAATTTGGTGAAAAAAAAAATTTTTTTTTTTTCGTCTAATTACTGTATATCCGATGTATTTGCGCATTTTAAGCCCTACGCATGACACCTGGGGCAAAATGGACCAGCCCAAAGTTCTGAAAAATGATTCTTTCATATTTTTATCGTCAAATTAAAAAAAAATTAATATGTTAATTCATTTTTCGACTGATTTTCTATAGTTGGGGCAAGTTGGGCCACTAAAAATATTCGGAAATAATATTTTATTTTTTAATTGATAACAATTCAATTAAACAAAAAAAAAAAAAAAAAATTATTATTTTTTGGAGGGGGGCCTCTCTGCCCCACAAAAAAATTTTTTTCTGCCTTCGTATCCACCAATGTTGTAAAATGTAATTTTTCTTTATGTATTTTACATAAAAAAAAATTTAATCTAATGAAATTTGATCAATTTTCAGAATTTTTTTTTTTCAACTTTTTTTAAGGGTACCCCATTTTGCTCGCCAAAAATAAAAATTTTATTTTATAACGGCAGCTAAAAATTTTGTCTATTTACCTTGAATGTCATTAAAAACAAAAAGATTCGGCGTATTTTAGTCATCGAAAACTTAGTATTTCCATAGGTACCCTTTTGCCCCCCCCCCCGCCCCTATATATTTTTTAGTAAGTGATTATGTGCAATTTTCAAATGGTAATAGTTAGAAAAAATATTAGTCGAGTAGCCTAAACAAAAATATTATACACATACCAGATGTGGAATTAATTTTTAGATGAAAAAAAAATTTTTAAATTACTTTCTTTTCGCATAAATGGGGGATTTTTTGAAATGGAGTTAGACAATTTGCTAATTAGAACGTCGATATTTATAAAAAGAGAAGCAATCTATTCGAAGACGATCTAAAAAGTATAATTGTTTTGAATATCGTATAAAAGATTCGAGACCCAAAAAATTAATTAATACTTTTCGATTCATTTTCCACAAGTAGCACAAATGCTCCGACTCAACAGGAATGATTTGAGTGTATAGTCGAGACCTGGAACCAATGCTGTTTGGAGCTACAGGAAATAAGCGCAATCTCATTCTAATTTCACTTAAAGTTGATGTTGGGATATTTCATACCCTTAATGAATGATCAAGGTCATAGGGATATAAAAATACTGCATATAATACTTTGCCTTTGGTATTAATTTACAGAGGATTATTAAATTTTATTTTATTTTCAAGCTTTGTTTTGTCCAGATCATTGAGGGTTAACGATTTGGTTGATCAATTATCGCATAATCATGTTTATGAATGATATTTCATGTAACTGAAAAATTTTTTATACTTCATTATTTTTTCAATGTAGAAATGAGTTTCATAAAATATGTAGGTCAGTAAATATTTTTTTTCAAATCGATTTCTTCATTAGCAATGTTTAGAAGGGATAGTTGACAACAGGCGCAAAAATAGTGTATATGCATTTAATTATAAGCTCACACATGTAAAAATCGAATTGAGAATGGACACGTATCCTTTGCAACGACGTCAAAGGCAATATTACTCGGTTACCTATTTAACTGCGTTTGTTAAAGCAAAAAAGTCAAAGAGAACGGAAGCAGTCGACAAAAATCCACTTATCGATTTTACTCAATAGTTTAAAAAGTAAAATATTAATTTATTTAAAAACTTTAATTATTTAAAATAATCGAAATGAGGTGGATAGAAGGAACGATTTTATGTTTTTTATTTGTGAGTGCCATTGAAAGCTATCATATAAAAATCTCAAATTTTTTAGCATCGAAAGATCTTCCGATTGCACATAATCACACGGTAAGTTTTGCTATGGCAAATTTAATAATATTTAAACAATTAATTAATCAAATAATTTATTCTAAACAGCGGAAATTGCTGGAATTGTGTTTTTCTGATCGACTTAATCCTGTGGTGATAACTCCTGATTTGACTGATATTATTTACGGAATCACAGATAACAAAGAAAAAAACATCTCTGGTATTACAATCAATCATCTTTTCCGAACGAATGCCACTATGTTTGATGGACCAACTGATAATCTCGTATATCCTTCTTACCCTACCTTTGTTTTCACGGCCAACTCATTACATCTACTCCAGGATGCTAAATTAAAATTTAGACACTTAAATTATTGGAGTGACGATATAACATTTTTGGTTATTGGGAACCACTGCAACGAGGCATTGAATACATTATCAACGATGGGGATGATGGGCATTTCCATATCATTCTTTATCTGCCCTAACGAATTCAACAACGATACAAAGATCTACACTTTAAATCCTTACAGTAATCGGGCACCTGAACTCTGGCAGGAAGTTTATAAACCTGGAAAAATATTCGATGCATGGACATTCTACAAAATGTCATTCATTAACGGTAAGAATAAATTTTTCCATTTTTTTATTTGCTAGCACGAGCATATTCGTTTGCACTGAAAGTTAAGATATTTCTTTTAACAGCGGCATAAAATTTTCTCAACTTGCTTTGAATATTATTTTAAAGAAAATGATTTAACGTATTTAAGTCCCAAAAAACTTAGTAATTTCTTAAGTACCCCGTTTTGTTTGCTCCCCCCTAATTATATCCGGCCCGATCAAATTCAATCTAATGAGATACAATCCCGGGTGGATCCGAATTACGGTAAATACCGTAATTTGCAGTATTCAAAAGAGTTCCGGTATTTTACGGGAAATTCCGGTAAAAACAGGTAATTTGCGGTGAACGTACGATATTTTATGGCAAAATTACGGTATTTTAACCGTAAACGTGCAGTAAGAGAATAGTAATTCACCATATAATTGCAGCAAGCCTGCGGTATGTTAACGTAAAATGAAATTTTGCACGGTTCAAACTAAACATTAAAAAAACACACGGTACCTAAAGTAAAAATGCTGCAATTTAGGTAATTTGCCGCATTTTACCGTAATTCGCCGTAAAATAGAAAAAATTTTCGCATATTACTGTAAATAGTTGTAAATTACTATGTATTGCGGCAAATTTGCAGTAGAAATAACGTATTTTACATTACAATACGGCAAAATGCATTAAATCACCGTAGTTCGGATCCACCAGGGATATTGAACATAATCAGATCTGATGATATCCGGGCAGATGACGTTCAATCTAGTGATGTGTCGTCATATTTCTAGAAAATTTTTATTAATTCCTGGTGGATCCGAACTACGGTAACTTACCCCATTTTGCCGTAGCTTACTGTAAAATACGGTACTTCTTCGGCAAAATTGCTGCAATTTACATTGATATACGATCTTTTTACCGTAAGCACCGTGTGCTTTTTTATTTGTGGAGTTTTTACGGTGCAGTACTTCACTTTACAGTAAAATATCGCAGGCTTGCCACAATTTGACAGGAACTTACAGTTTTCGTACTGCGAATTTACGGTAAGAATACTACCCATGGCCGTGAAATATCGTAGGTTTGCCGTAAAATACCGTAATTTACCGTAAAAGACCATAATGTTTTCGAATAACCTCAATTACGATAATTACCGTAATTCGGATCTGCCAGGGATTGTTGTAAAAATGTTATTATATTTCTCCAAATCCAGTCATATTTGTTCAAATTTCGTCAGATCTGCGTAGATATAAACAGAATTAAAAAATCTTTAAGATGTAGCCGTATCTGATCAGATCCAATTATTTTTTTCATCTTACTATATCTGCGATTGGATCTGGCCAGATCAAATCAACAAGGGAATTTGAAGATCTTACCAGATCTTCACGAGTAGCTTGTTACCCACTTATTTTTTTTCTTTCTGTACTCTACATTTTCAATTGATTAAATTTTTTTTTTCTCTTTCAGACGCTAAAATTTGTCCGAATGTGACTTTCGACAAAACAGAGTTCTTAGACGGTGCTCAAGTTTCAACTTATGAAGCAAAAACATCGAACGCACGAAGAACGGGATTCTTCTTTGAGAATCTATTCTCAGCTATGAACATTACTGAAGTTAGATATCGTAATAGATTTTTAGTTAAAGGTAACCCGTTGATTATTACAGATCCCAAGACCATGGATTCGCAATTCCATCTGCCATTTCAGAACACGATCCCCTATTTCGTTCAAAATGGTTATGTTATAATAACACAAAAAAAAAGTTTTGTACCGACACTTGATCAACTTATCGACAGTTTTTTCACTCGAGAAATGATAACAATATCGTCTGTTATTTTGATAGTTATTTTTCTGATGATGTTTCTCAATCATAAGTACGATTTCGGTGCGGCTACTTTAGATCTTTTGTCATTTCTTCTTGACATGGAAATGTCAACTCCTTTCCATAGATTTTCGATGCGTATAACGCTTATGAGTGCGACTTTATTTGCACTGATTTTCAATCCAGTGTTGCAGGGTCAGTTGACTTCACTTCTAACTAGGCCAGGACATAGAAATGTCGAATCTATTACTGACTTAAAGGATAATAACTATCAAATTTACTGCATAATAGAAGAAACCTGTAACGAATTATATTCACATGAATGGAAAGAATCGGCTTATAAAAATGTTCATAGTTTGCCCAGATCGATGAGTGATTTATGCCTTGAAAAGGTTAAAAGTAATCCTTCTGCTGCGTGTTTAGTTGATTTTTCCACACTTGAACCTATTGACGAGAGCTTTTACATTTCAAATGAATTTTCATTAAAATATCGCGTGTTTACGACTTACTCCGATAATCCATTCAATAAAAAAATTAATAAATTAGCATTAAAGTTATTCGAAACTGGTCATTTAAATTATTATGAAAAACATGAATTTCATAAAATTTTGCTCAAGCGAAAAAAAAAATTAAACAGAATAAAGGCGCGTCGAAAGCATGATCAACTGGATCTTGAAGATTTTGAATTGGCCTACATCTCCATGGCACTCGCATTGGCTTGGACGATTTTCGTTATCGATATCGAAATAATGACTAAAAAAATAATAGTTTTTCTAGATAAACGCGCAAAAAAGGCGGAATTTAGAAAATTGATGATAAGAAGGAGAATTGCGTCTACCGTTAGACGAATTGCCGTTATCACTCAACAATTGTAATTCCCAATAAAACATCGCGTGAGTAGTTTTGCAATGACATTTATTTATCGATTTCCGCGTTGTGTTGTGTTACTTTAATAATTTACTTTCAACCAAAATGATGAATTCTAAAAATATTTAACTTATTGCTATTGTGTTTAATGACTTAAAAGTAAAAATATCAATTCAGCATTTTTGGTTTCAAGATTTTGTGGTTTAAAATACGTGCTTGCAAATACAGATTAATTGATTTAAACTAGGGGTGTGCGAATAATTTAAACATACGAATTATTCAAACTTTGAATCTAATAAATCGAATTTTTGAATTATTTGAATTTTCGTAATTTTTCAAATTCTAAACTTTCCAAATCATTCTAAAATTTTATTTTGAACGACTTAAATTTAAAAATTTTTTATCAATAATGCAAATTTTTGAGCGGAATAAACAGAACTCAAACATGAATCTATGGAAAAATTATGTTTGGTTACCTTCAAAAACTAAGCTCTTCATTAAGTAACATCCCGATGAAAGAAAATTTTATATAACTGTATACAGTTATATATGAATTATATACAATTGGATACAGGTGATGCATAATTATATACAATTTTTATATAATTATATACAGTTATACACAATCGTATATAATTCTATATAAAAATGCAAAAAAGAATAATAAAATTATATACAAATGTATATATTTGCATACAATTATATAGAATTGTATATAATTATATATAATCTATAAGAATACAGTATGTAGTTATATACAAATGTATATATTTGTATACAATTATATAGAATTGTATATAATTATCTATAATCTATACGAAAACATTATGTGATTATATACAAATAAGATATAATTATATACGATTGTATACGAATGGATCGGGCCATTTTTTCTATCCAATGTATATATAATTTTATACAATTGTATAAAACCTTTTTTCATCGGGAATTGAGTAATTGAAAGCTGATCAGAATTTTCTCAATTTGAATAGAGTAATTCGAAGTAACAAATAATTCGAAAACTTTCGAATAATTCGGAAATTGCTGAATAGTTCGAAAATTTAAATTATTTGATTCAAATGTCGAATCGAACAATTATATTTGATTTGATTTGATTCAAAAACGATTCGCACACACCTAGCAATTTTACACAGTTTATTATTAGTATTATCTGTGTATCAATATATATTGTTAATAATATCATTAAAATTGTAACTTTAAATTATTTGTTTCTGAGTTGTTAAATAAATGAAAAATTTTAATATGAATCATGTTAAATTACTGATTTCCTGGTAAACGAATCTATTATACTTAAAAGTACTCGAAAACGATCACATAATAACGTTTTCGATCTCCGTGAGCTCGGAAACTCCAGTAGACAAGGAAAATGAGTCTCAAAACAAATGTAATATTTAATATATTTTAGTAAAAAGTACGAAGCTAAATCAATTAATGGATCACTTTTATTATTTATTAGTTTATTATCAAATGTATAGTAATAATCACAAAATGGTTATTAATACCCGATGAAAAAAAAATTTATATAACTGTATACAGTTATATATGAATTATATACAATTGGATACAGGTGATGCATAATTATATAATTATATATAATCTATACGAATACAGTATGTAATTATATACAAATGTACATATTTGTATACAATTATATAGAACGGAATATAATTATATATAATCAATACGAAAACATTATGTGATTATATACAAATTATATACAAACAAGATATAATTATGTACGATTGTATACAAATGGATCGGGCCATTTGTTCTATCCAATTCATATATAATTGTATAAAACCTTTTTTTATCGGGTAATGAATTCAAAAACAGCGGGAAGTTTTGGGGCTGGCCGACATTGGGTCAGTTGTTTTCCAGATTTTTTTGATCAAATCCCTGATTAAAGATGCCGATTGTTCTTAAAGAGATTCTTTTGGATTTCTTAATTAGAGATATAATTATGATTAATACATTAAAACAATTTTCATTTCACTGTAAACTAAAATGATATTATCTTTCATTGATGGTATCTTCGAAGAAACTGATACGAATCCTGATAAGATATCTCGGCACGATAACATCGCTTATTCACACCATCTAATATACTCTCTAATTATAACTGCCAACTGTCTCAAAACATTAACTGTCAATACTTTACCATCTTTATTTCATATGAGTAATAAATTACCATAACAAATGTATTCGGTAATAAATTATAAAAAATTCATCATAACAATTATTTGTTTCGAAAGTATTATTTTTAACGTCAACGGTAAGTAATCATTATTTTCTTTTATTTTAAATAAATAAATAAATCAGAAGTAATTGTTTGTATTTCCTTTTTTAAAAGGTTTAGAATGTTATGAGTGCACAAAAAAGGCAACATCAAGTGTTTATTGCATTAAAATACATGAAAACTTCAAAAAAACATGTCCGAAAAAATATTGTACGATTTATCGTAAAGAATTGCTCGATATTTATGAGGGAAATAATGAATTACAAGATTTAATTCGTTCATGCTCTGATTCTAAAAATTTTCCCGAATCGATTAATTTAACAGAGAGCAATGTCAGAACATTGAATATAAATAGTTTAAAGAGTGACAGTGTTGTTATTACGACAGGTAATTACAAACATTACTATCAAACTTGTGATAGAGACCTTTGTAATAAAGGTAACGGAATTGATGGAGACGATGATGATTTAGTGTCAAGTGTTATCATAGTGCCGGGTATTGGTACTAATTTATCTGCACTTATGACAAGTCCTAATTATTTTTCATATCTCGTTTATTTAATTATACTTTATTCATTCATGTGAATTATAATCTTTAAGTAAATAAAATTTATTTTGACAGACTTTATCACATATTCATTTAATAAAAAATTAAGTAATGATTGTGGATTAATTCAGGCCGTGAAAAATAAATCGTCAGTAGTCATATATGATCGATATATGCTTTATATATGACTGTATACAATACATATGGGAGGGAAGGGCAAAACGGGGTGTACAATTGGGCATCATCTTAGAATTCAAGATAGCTTCCTAGGATCTTAAAGCGTCGAGATTTGTTCAAAACTCGGTTTTCGAAAATCGGGCCAAAACCAGTAGCTTCCCTTTTTTTTGAAAATTTTCAACTTTCATAGCCGGAAGTTCAAAATTTTATAATGAAAATAAAACATAAACGGAACGATTAAAAAATGAAATAATAATAATGATCAGCAATTTTTGGGGTTCCAAATTTTTTAAATTATTGATAATATAGAAAATATTATTTCTATAAAAATACTGATTTAAAAACAATTTTAGCTACTAAATTAAGTAAAATTAAATTTATCACAAATTTAATTACTTTACTTATACACGGAGAAAAATTTATGGTAACAATTACAATATATTATGGGAATGGTTCCCATAATGCATGATAACCGGTTTTTCTGAAATAATGATTATAGGAACGCCATCCATATATATTATAGTAATCGTTACCATAACATATGGCAATGGTTACCATAAAATTACTGTAACGATTACCATAGCATAATGGAAACGATTACCATAATATTATGGTAATCATTACGATAATTCTTTCACATGCGACATGGGAACTGTTACCATAATGATGGGAATTGTTCCTACACAGAAAAAAAGATTTACTTGGTTCAAGTAAAATATTTTCTTCAAAGTTTTATTATCGAATGAAGAAAAAATCGTTTTTTTGTTTTTAGAAAAGTTTTTTGCTTTCAGAAATTTTATTGTTGCTCTAATAAATTTGCATTTTGGTTTGAGAAGTCACTTGTTTCAAAATAATTTTCTTTTTTCGAGAAAATTCAATTTCTGGATTAAATTGATTTGATCTTCATCATAGAAAATGTTCTTCTCTCAAGAAAATTCAGCTTCTTGCTTCAAAATTTTTATATTTTGTTTTAAGAAAATGTTCTCCTCTCAAGAAAATTGCGTCTCTTGCTCCAAAATGTTTTTTATCTTGTTGTTAAGGGGTTATGGGTAGTCAGGATTTTCAAAAAATCGATTTTTTTTTTTGCATTTTCGTTAAGTGTAATATCTTAAAAATATTCTCTGAAAATTTGAAGTTGATCCGATAATTATTTTTCGAGTTATTCGACAAATAACAAAGAGCGCTCGGGCACTCCAAAACGCTCGGGAGTAAGTAGCTAGCGGCAGCTGCAAGCAACCGGTTTCTCGGGTTCTATTGTCATCCATGAACTAAATTTTGATGTATGTAGTAGTACCTAAATTTATAAATACCCTACTATATATATTTACAATTTCTAGGTAGTATAAGTACTACAAATTTTTTGTTTTTCGCCACGTCACTAGTATGCCTGTAGCAGTTGCGAAGAGCAGTCGATAGTTGTGCGTTATTAAAATAAATTATTTTTGAAGTTATTTATTATGGGACGTGATACGAAAAAAGTTTCGAGAGAAGTTCGGAGATCTGAAAGTATCCGTAAGTCGTATTCAAAGAAACGAAAAAATGTATTTAACCCAAAAACGGCGGAACGTGATGAAAGTGTTCGGACTACATCGTTTAAAAAACTAAAACAAAATACTGAAAACGATGTACCCGAAAGTTGCACCACTGAATTTCGAATAATTAATTTTATTACAGTATTCACTGCCATTTCTGCTCTTGTGAAATGTAAAAAATGTGATGGAAACATTGCATTTCAAACAGCTAGTACACGTGGGCTGGGATTTAAAATTGTAGTTTCTTGTAATAACTGTGACAATGAATATATTCCTTCGTGCTCTTTCATTGGGCATTCCTATGAAATAAATAGACGCTTCATTTTTGTGATGAGAATACTAGGGATAGGATACGAAGGTTTGTGCAAGTTTTGTGGCCTGATGGACATGCCGTCCTTTTTAGATAAAACTACGCATACAATATTATTGAAGCACATTTTAGATTGTGGTAAAACCGTTGCAGAAGCCTTGATGAAAAAAGCTGTGAATGAAGAAAAAGAAGCAAGTAGTGAAAATGAAAATAAGAATGATTTGACTGTATCGGGAGATGGAACCTGGCAAAAAAGGGGATTTACATCGTCATTTGGAGTTTCTTCTATAATTGGCTATTTTACTGAAAAGATTCTTGATATAAACATTAAAAGTGCTTATTTTAAGCTATGTGAGTATTGGAAAAATAAAAGAAATACGGTTGAGTTCGAGGAATGGTATGATTCGCATGAAAATGAGTGTAGTGCTAATCACAAGGGGTCTTCTGGGAAAATGGAGGTGGATGCGATGATTGAAATGTTTCAGCAGTCTGAAACAAAATATGGAGTTAAATATATCAACTACATTGGCGATGGTGATTCGAAAACCTATTCTGGAATTATAAAAGCAGATCCTTACAAAAATACAACCGTAAATAAAAAGGAATGTATAGGCCATGTTCAAAAGCGGATGGGGACTCGACTGCGTACTCTGAAATCTAAACAAAAAGGTCTTGGTGGTAGAGGTAAGCTTACAGGAAAAGTTATAGACAAATTAACTGTGTACTATGGTTTATCTATACGTCGTCATTGCGATTCTATGGAAGATATGAAATCTGCTATTATGGCAACTTTTTACCACTACGGTTCGACTGATGAAAATCCGAATCATGATATGTGTCCAAAAGGCGAAGATTCTTGGTGCTCTTATCAGCGCGCTGAAGCACGTGGAGCTTGATACTTATACTCAAGATTATTCTCCCTTACCTCCTGATGTTTTAACAGCTATTAAACCGATTTACGACGATCTAAGTAATGATAATTTACTTTCAAGATGTGTAGGTGGATTCAATCAGAATAATAATGAGAGCTTCAACCAACTAGTGTGGAAAATATGCCCAAAAACCGTGAATACTAGTTATACTATCGTACAAATTGCTGCATACATAGCTACTTGTATATTTAATGAAGGTATACATTCATTATTAATGATTATGAATGCCCTAGGACTTGATTGTGGGTCTAATTCCCATCGGTATGCTGAAAAAAAGGATGCTGCACGTGTGAAAGTGGCAGATCAGCGCGCCAACGACAACACTCGGGAAGGCAGAATGCTTCGTAGGCAACACCAAATTGACGTTTTGGAAACTTCCACAATGGCTGAAGATCAATTATATGGCCCAGGAATAGATGACTCTGTGTAAGTAATTAAATAATTCGTATTTCTGTACGTAAATCTAGTGTGAAACTTTAAATGCGTTTTTCTCAAAACTATGTTTTTTGAACTGGTGACAACTGTAACTCGATAACCGCTCAGTAGATTTTAATGAAATTTATACAGCTTTTAGAATACATAATAAACTCAGGCCTGATCGAAGGATTTTTTTTTTTTCAAAAATTTCGATTTTTTAAGACCAATTAACTGTTGATTTTTTCCTGAAAATCTAGAAAAAAATTTCTTGAGGCCGCCATTTTGTTAATTTTTGAAAAAAAAAAAAAGCTTCGATCAGGTCCAGGATTATCTATTTATAATACTAATTTTTTTCATCCGATTGATTTTAGATGAATCTCCAAGGACTTATGACAGTCACCGCAAGGACCTTTTTTTGAAACTGGGTCAACACAGACAGCTATAACTTTGAAAATTATAAATTTTTTTTTTTCAAATTTTCGTGACTTCAAGTCAAAACATTGTTTAATAATGCCATATTATTACTTTTGTAAAATAAAATGATTTAATAGCAAAAAAAAATTACTGAAAATTCTCATTTTTTCGTGTCTCTGACTACCCCTAACCCCTTAAGAAAAAATGTCTTGAGCTAAAACGAAAATGTTTTTAAACTAAGAAAAATAACTTTATAAATCAAGAAAAAACTTTCTTGGACCAAGAAATTTTTTTTTCGCAATCAACAATATAATTTCAGTTAAAAAAAAAATTTCTTCAGTTGAGTAAAGAAATTTATTGAGCTAAAAAACTTTTTATTTTTTATCGAAAAAATTATTTTTCGGTTCCAATATTATTAACAATGCAGATAACTACTTTATCAAAGTATATGACACTTTCTCAATGAGTTATATATTGTAGCAAATTGAGAAAAACAATTATCGCTTAACGCAGGAATCGAACCTAGGTCGATTCGGCGCCGCCTGAGAGCTTTATTAACTAAGCCATCTGCCTTTGCCAGGCTCCATTTCTTTTGCCTACATCTATTAACTCACACTGGTCTTGCATTCAGTTATATTTTTCAATCTTAAACACATAATTTAAAATAAAAAGATTTTCGACAATAATTTGGAAAAATTTTACATTTTGGCTAAATACTAAACAGATCATATGAATTTTTCATAAAACAATTTCGATATAAGAATATTAAAATTTTTAATAAAAACAAATTCGGTTAGAAAAAAAATTACAAATTTATTTAATATTATTTAATTATATAAATTAATTAACTTATTATGATAATATTTCAATTATTTAATTTTAATTTATTTCAATAAAAAATGTGGACTCGGTAACAATTTACTGTGCTAGTGCGAGAAAGAGAGAGTAAGTTAGAATTCAATTCTTACGAACAAAATTTTCTTCAGCCAAGAAAATTTACTCTTTGCTCAAGTCGGTCATACAGCTTGTCTGGAGAAACTATATTACCAACAGGAGAACAGAATTTTGTTGGTACAACGAATTTATTTTCTTTAATCAAAAGATATTGTTATTGAATAAAGTAAATTAAGGTTCTTGTTTAAAAAAAAAAGTTATTTACCTTAATAAATGTATTAACTTCGAATAAATAAGTTCACTTTTAATACAAGTAAATAGCAAATCTTGGATAAATAAAATTTTTCTTCAATTGAGGAAATCAAGTATCTTCAATTAATAAATAAGTATTTTAATTCAATCTTAAAGGTTTTTGAATTAAGAAACGATTTACTGCCGCAAGATTTAAAATTCAAGTAAATTTAATACTTGATCGAAGAAAATTCTGGCCTTCCTTCTTTGACCCAAAAATTTTCTTGACTCAAGAAAATTTGTATTCAGCCAAGATAGTTTTTTTTTCTGTGTATACTTATGGGAACTTTTCCCAGAAAGTATGGGCCTACATCCCATAGTTCCAACTAATCATTACCATAAAGGTATGGGATGATATTTTATAAACGTACTAGGAACGGATACCAAAAATTTCTCTCCGTGTAGTGATTCTTCATTTTTAAATCTATTACGTTTTACGATATTTGAATTTATCCGATTCCCAGAGTTTCAACATTAAATAAATATATTTTTAGGTTTGAACAGTTAAAAATATTTATGAACTCTGAGGCAACGGAAAGTTTTTAAATGTGAAGTTAATAGTGACTCAAAAATATATTTTTAACAATGACCGGATTATTTTTTATTTTAATTCATTAAATTTTTTATTTTCTAAGCGTAAAGTTCAAAAATAATTTTTTATAGTTATGTTTTTTTAATCATATTAATTTCTAAAAGTTCGTTAATGACTTAAAATCTCAACACGATACAGAAAAAAAATGAAAACGCCCTAGGTATGATAAAAATAAAATTTTTGTGTAATAAAATATTTATAGTTTAAAATCTAATTAGATATAAGAAATCAACAAGTTTTTTTCTATCAGTACAAATGACGCAAACAGTCCACAGTGAAATTACTGATTTTTGTCTATTTCTATTAACGACAGAAAAAGCATATAAATCTATAATAGAAAACTTATGATGTTACTGCCAAAGTGGTGTATTATTGTTCTGATTGTATTTTTCGATACCATGAGGTATAATATTGTTGAAATGTGTACTTGTAAAACGTATAAATACAAGCCATATGCGAGCCGAACCGATTACTTGGGAAAACTGGCGAATTCGAAAAAAATAAAAGATCTTGCTCTGATTGGTACTCATTCTTCATTTTCTTACAGTGTTAATCTAGAAAAATTGAAAACACAGGATTTAAATATTGTACAGCAATTGGAATACGGAATCAGAGTTTTTGATGTTGGGGTACGTCCGCAGTCAAATTTATTTGAAATTTATGTTGGAAGTGTCGCAACTTATATGGAATTTTCGGCTGCATTGGTTAGAATTGATAAATTTCTTAACGATAATCCAAATGAATTGGCAGTTCTGAATATATATAAAGTGCATTCTGCAACGTCAGATGTGACCAAAAGTAATTGTGACATTATTAATTACTACATTGATGACATTAGTGTTGGGCGGCGCTTGGTAAAAAAATGGCGACTAAATGACAATATTGGAATGTATCGTGGTAAAATTTTATTAACCAGCACGGATAATTCTTTTAGTGACTGTACATTTAATATAAATCGCAATTGCGAAATTCAAGATGATGATTTAATTGCTAAGAATCAAAGTAGTACTAATACTATCTACACCAAATGGATGTTGATTGTCAACGCAATGAGGGATAGTTATTATTATAACGATTGTTATATCAACAACATAAGTTTTGGTGGTTTTGATTATGGCCGTCGTGTTATTGCAAAAGATGGAGGTTATAAATATCACAATGTATGTGTTCGCCCCTTGAATGATGTAATGGCAGAATTTTTCAAAAATCCGCATCGTGCTTTGGTCATTATTTTGTCTGATTTTGTGACTCAAGAATTAATCGATAAAATTATAGACAGCAATTCTGAGCACTGAGGAATAATCTAGATTGAAGTATAATAAAATTTTAAATTTACTGATTACTGTAAAAAAAATATGTACTCATGTTAATAAAAGAAATATTTCTTAATATTTAAATATAATTAATAGACTGGACTAAAAAAATCGACTATTTTTTTTTTCTTTCGATACTGTGAAAATATTATTCCTGATGACCAAAAAAAATTATTGTGCAAGTTTGAGCCCTTAATATTGATATTAAGAGGTGTATCGTTACGATTATTCGTTTTGGGAGAGAAATTTTATTTTTTACCCAAAACTCGTGAATCATCTATCTGAAAAATTTGAGCAATGTATATTCTTAAAGGAAATTGAATTCCTTACAAAATATCTCTCTGAGTAAATTGGCGTAAAACGAGCCGTTTCCTTGTAACCATTTCTTAAATTTTGATTTGATTTTTCAATTCTTTGTTTCTATTTTGGATTTTTGTAACTACTAGAAATATCAAAATTTTTTCTAGCCAAGATACATATTTTTGAAGGAAATTTAATGCTCTACAAAAAAAGTGTCTTAACATTTCTTGCTAAATTCACTCCTTCAAAAGTTATTCAAGGTTGAAGTTGAGTCAAAACGACTTAAATAACCTGAATAACTTTTGAAGGAATGAATTCAGCAAGAAATGTTAAGACACCTTTTTTGTAGAGCATTAACTTCCTTCGGAAACATTTATCTTGGCTAGAAAAAATTTTGATATTTCTAGTAGTTACAAAAATCCAAAATAGAAACAAAGAATTTAAAAAACAAATCAATATTTAAGGCACGGTTACAAGGAAACGGCTCGTTTTACGTCAATTTACTAAGAGAGATTTTTTGTAAGGAATTTAATTTCCTTTAAGAATATATATTGCTCAAATTTTTCAGATAGATGATTCACGAGTTTTGGGTAAAAAATAAAATTTTTCTCACAAAACGAATAGTCGTAACGATACACCTCTTAATATGAATATTAAGGGCTCAAACTTGCACAATAATTTTTTTTGGTCATCAGGAATAATATTTTCACAGTATCGAAAAAGAAAAAAAAATAGTCGATTTTTTTGGCCCAGTCTAATAATTATATATAATTATTTTTTTCCTGGGAGGTTAGGTCGTTTACAGATTTTTTTATTATCTTTGTATTTTTTATCGTAAGAACCCTATGGAAATTCAATATCTATCGAGCACTTAAAATCAATTAGAAATCTATTTTTAACTTCCCGCTAAGAAAATCGAAGATTTTCAAAAATTTCGGGAAGTTATTCTGATAAATATCAGTAGAACGTAAATATCTCACATGAGTTGAATAAAATCATGGGCGCAACATGTAGGTTAAATCATAATCCGTCATCCGCGATGCGTTAGCACTCGTCTCCGGTGCACAGTATGCACTCGCTTCGCTCGTGTCTGCGCACCTACGGCTCGTGCTAACCACATCGCGCTGACACATTATGAATAACTTACCCTACTAGTTATACCAATAACTATTAATATCCTGAATTATTGCATATCCCTATTGAATATTCTTTCCCTTCAATACTTCAAACCGTGGAGAATCCGAATTGCGGTATTCGGAAAAATTAGGATATCCCGACTAGAAATTATTTTGGGATTGTCCAGTGTATGTATCTGGACCTCATTGGGTCCAAATGAAGCTTTCCCGACAGGGAAATCCTTATGAGGTCCCAATCAGAATCAAATTGGGAAATCCCAAACGAAGATAAAATAATTCATGATTAATATTTTCCAACTGGATCCGAAGTGGAGCCTAAATAGAAATCCAACTGTAAAACTACAAATTTTATCGTCAATATTTCCCAATTGGGACATGAGTGGGACCTGAGTGGGAAGACCCATCGTGAAAATGAAAAAATTATTGTCATTTTTCCCCATTGGGTTCTGTGTGGGACCTAAGTGGAAAAAACCCGACGTTAAGCCAGAAAAAAAATTTTTCACCTCTTCTAGGGGGTACCCCATTTTGGCCGCAAAAAATGAAAATATTTCTTTTAACAGCAGCTGAAAATTTTTAACTTCCCGCTAAGAAAATCGAAGATTTTCAAAAATTTCGGGAAGTTATTGTTTTCACCTCGATTTGCAAAAATTGAAATTCCAACAGATGTCGACGTTTTGAGGTTCTAGGAAGCTATTTTGACGAAATTCCAGATGATGTCCGAGTGTATGTACGTACGTATGTAAATATTCTGTAACTTTTGAACGGATGAACCGATTTTGATCGTCAAGGTGTCCTTCGACGCGGCTTGTTATTTACTATAATAACTAAAAACTTGAGCTTAATCGGTAGGGTACGTTCAGAGATATTCCAAAAATAAAATTTTTTCAAAAATGTTTTTTTTGAATAACTTTTAATTCGCTCGATGGATTGATTCCAAAATCTAATCAGCTCTAAAACTTTATAAGCCGCGTTGAATGCCACCTCAGCCATCAAAATCGGTTCATTCGTTCAAGAGAAACCGTGAACGAAAAAATTTTTTTTTTTTAATTTTTTTTAAAAATTCTCAAAAACGACTTGATAAATCAATTTTAAAATTTGATCAGCTCTAGAACTCAATAAAACGCGTCGATTGCCACCTTAAACGTCTCAATCGGTTTATTCGTTCGAGAGATATTGTTGGAGAAAAAATGGTAAAAAACGTTATTTTTCAAAAACAAAGGCACTCAAAAGTATTTTCGAGCTCGAAGAGCTTAATTAACACCAGTTATTTCGGGTCACCGTGAGGTGATTTGCTGTCGAGAACCCAACACCTAGAAATACTACAAATCTAGCTGAGTTTCACATCAAAATCGTGCAGCGAAAACGTAACACTTAAGGTAGTTCACTCACGACATTCGTAGCCAAAAGTATAGCGTAATTGTAACTACAAAAAGTTAGATATACTCGATGCCAGAATATTTTATTTTTATGAGAGACTGTATCCAATACATTTTAGTTTTAAGTATACAGATACACACTAATACAATCACACTGATGAGTATAATAAATGTGGCAACGCTGCAAACATTCATATTGGATAGTCTATAGATTAAACGTATAGGTAGCAATCTTTATATGGTGTGAGTTTAATATACATGTAGTTTCTTAATGTTGATAACCACAAATTTTGGATAAAACGAATTTTTGTGCATATTTACATAATTTTTTTTTTTAAACTTACAAGAAAATCGCATTGAAAAAGAATAAAATTGTCCGATGTGTGCTACTTTCGATATCATAATTTTAAAAAATTCTAAAGCTATTAGAAAAGCTATCATTAATATAAGTTAATATCAAAAAATATTTGATTTGTTTGTTTAATATCATTGAATAAATGTTCAACATTCATAAAAATTATTTCGGAAAACTTTCCAAAAATTTTTAATCTCCAATACTTTCATGTTCAAAAATTAACCTAACTAAGTAACATTTGAATTTCCGCGGGTTAAGTATGACGACTGCAATGTTGCCGAGTTGTGATTACTGTACCCCACCACACGTCAAGTATTTTAAAATTATTTATATTCTAAAAATCAATATTTTTTAAACAAATCGGTCAAGAAATTCAGAGTTTTTTTCAAAAAATTTCTAATTTTTTCATTTAACAGTGGATAAGTTTAAAAAAAAAATGTTTTTTTTATACTTGGTAGATCTCCAGCACGTTAATTATGTACTTTTTGATTGTTAATATCTCGTCTTACAATCAGTGAAAAAATTTCGTTTTTTTTTCATTAAATATTAGATATTTTTGTTAATTTCATGTTTTAATTTCATCGCATTCCTAAGAAAAGCCGTTTTGCGAGTGAACTACCTTAAATGATAACTTTGATTTCAATTATTTTCATAAAATAAAATTGGGGAAATTGTCACTCTTGCAAAATTAGGAAGATTGGTCAAATCAAAATTTATGTTTGTTCGTTAAATATTATTACAAAATTTTCATTTATAAAATAAACGGCTAGGTCCCTTCTCCCTTGAGTTTGCTCGAATAAGAATTTATAGCGGATACTGGGATATGACGCGAGCCCACCGGAACAACCGTTCAAGGTAAAATTTAATCAATTTTGTAACCAGAACTTATAGTAGGGAGCCAAAAGGTCCATTGGAAATTTCGCAGAAACGCTGACATAATGTAAGGTAATTTAAATTATTGAAAAACGGGTTGCATCTACAGTAGACTTGAAATTCAAGGCCGATATGTAGCCTCCTAAGGTAGTTCTTATTTCCGACTTGGGGGCTATAGCAGATTCTATGCCGATGTTAAATTGGGTCTGATTTTGGACCCCACAACGGTAATAATTTGCTTTTTTGCCGCTTTGGTGTTCAATATCGGTCTTGAGTGAAATAAAAATTAGGGCCGTCTTCGGATCCCTACAACTTTTATTTAATAATAATAGTAATAACCAACTTTAACTTGAATGAATTTATTGTTTTCAATAATAATCGCATTGTATTTGTCTACAAAACAATTGTAATTGTAATATATATCACTGTTCTTTTATTTACGACATTGCCTCTAATGATGTATTTGTTTGGAAATATCTACATAAAAGTTATGATCTACATAACCAATGACAACAATTTAATTACTCCCATCAAGCATCAATCAAAGTTTTTAAATAGCATGAGCACCATGATTCAGGGCCTTAGTGGTTGATCAGATTTTTAGATCTCGTAGAAAAATGATGGGAGTAAAGCCCCTTTTCTTGCAGACTTTATATATGTTTTTGTAAACAAATATACATTGATAAACTAAATTCTACCCTAGCAGACCGGATTTACCGTAAATGTGCGGTATTTTTACCGTAATTATACCGTAAAACTCGGGTGGATTTACCGTAATTTACGGGAAATGGGTAAATTACGGTGGGTTTACCGTAAATCACGGTGGGTTTACCGTAAATCGCGGTGAGTTTACCGTAAATCACGGTGGGTTTACAGTAAACTACGGCATCTTTACCGTATAATACAGTAAATCTATCGTAAAAATTCGGGTGGATTACCGAATTACCGTAATCTACAGCGGGTAACCGTATTACCGTATTTTACGGTGGATTACCGTACATTACGGTAAAATCGCGGTAAAAGCACCGTAAATTACGGCAAATCCATCGTAAATTATGGTAAATATACCGGGAATTGCGGTAAATCCACCGTAATTTACGGTAAGTCGGTATTTTACTGTGGGTTACCGTAATTTATGGTGGGTTTACCGTAATCTACCCACCGTAATTTGGGTCCGTTATGGTAAATATTATATGTAGTTGACATTTTATAATTTAAATGAGATACGTAAATAAAAAAAAAAATAATTAATAAGAAAAAGATAACTAATTTAGTATTTAATTAAGAATTGAATTATTAATATATATCTTTAAAAATTAAAAAATATACTTATGTTTATAAATAAAATTTAGACTAAAACTAATAAGTCAGTTTTATAAATTATTTTATTTAACCAAAATTATTTATTTATTAATGATAACCATTTTTAAATATCTCATATAATTTGCAACGCGCATGATGTCAGATAGGTCTCGGAACGATACAGATCGTTTTAGTTTGCAGTAACAATCTAGCAGATAAGTAATGCGTATTGCTATTGTATCTATACAATATCTTCTGAAAGCTATATTTTTTTTTTTTCGTGGGTGTTAAAAAAAAATTAGTTTTTTTTTTGAAGTATCAGAAGGCAAATTGTATTTAAAATACAAAAAAATTTGTTATTGCTTCAAAAATTAATGCGTCAGATTTACCAATTTTTGCCAAAATCTAAAGAATATTTGCCCTCAATGACATGTTAATGTTATCTCTAAGCAAGATCGCTATTTATCCTTCGGGAAATTGCTGTCACTAATTTTATGAATCAATTCTTGAGTAACAAAATCAGCCAAAAGAATAATCAAAGCACGATGTGGATTTTGAAAATATTCTGCCATCAAATTATTGAAAGGAAGACCACAGACATGATCAAATTTATAACCTCCATCTTTAGCAATCGCACGACGATCATAATTAGAACTACGAAAACTCATGTCGTTGATAAAACAAGTTTTGTTATAATAACTATTTCTCATTGCACGAACAATATTCATCCACTTGGTATGAATACTAATCGGGCTATTTTGGGCCTTAGCAATAAAGTCATCATTTTGAATTTCACAATTACGATTCAAATTAAAAGTACAGTTAGTAAAAGAATCATCCATGCTAGCTAATAAAATTTTACCACGATACATTCCAATATTGTCATTGAGTCGCCATTTTTTTATTAAGCGCCACCCACCCCAAATATTTTCAATGTAATCATTCATAATATCACAATTGTTTTTAGTCACATCTGATGTTGAAGCATACTCTTGATGGATATTCATAATTATCAGTTCACCTGGATAATCACCAAGAAATTTAATAATTCTCATTAATGTAGCCGAAAGTTCCATACCAGTTGCGAAATCTTCAACATATATTTCAAATAAATTCGACTGCGGACGTACCCCAACATCGAAAAATCTGATTCCATATTCCAATTGTAGTACAATATTCAAATCTTGTGTTTTGTATTTTTCTAAACAAATATTATATGAACATGACGAGTGAGTACCAACGAGAGCGAGATCTTTTATTTTTTTTGAATTTGGCAATTTTACTAAATAATCAGTTCGGCTCGAATATGGCTTGTATGATGTATACGTCTGACAACCACACATTTCAACAATATTATACTTCATTGTATCATAAAATATAATCAGAACAAACCACCATTTTGGTAACATCATAAATTATTCAATTATTTATACTCTTTTTTTTGACACAATAAAAAAATAAACAAAAAATTAGTTACTTTGCTGTGGATTTTCAATTTCAATTGTACTAATTAAAAAAGAAACTCATTCTTTTATATACAACAAAATATTCGAAACACAATTTTTTTATAATATATATATTAAAAACAGTTTATTAACTTTATAATAGTAAAATTTTCTCACATTAATATAACCCAATAAATTTACACATTATAAAATTATATTTAAGTTTTTCTGTCATTGGAAATTTTAGTGCTTTGTAAGTAACATTATTAGTAACTTGTGAAAAATAAGAATTATTATTTTCTACAAGATGTTCATACTGATATGTAGGTACTCTAAGACGAAACTGCTATATTCACAATAAAATACTTGAACAGTTACTAACGCCTTCAGCAAGCTATGTATAAGAATAGTAGATGTATATTGTGGTGCATTAAAAAAAAAATTTTTTTTTCTCAGAAACAGGTTCAAAAGTTTCATTTAGATATTAAAATAAGCCTGTGAAAATTAGGGCTCTTGTACACTGAGAAAATAAAATAATATTGTCCAAACAAGAATTTCTTGGTTCAAGAAATCCGTTCAAAATATTTATTTTATTATTATTAATTATCAATTTCTTGAGAAAAGAGCATCAAATTTATTTTCGTTATTATATGAATTTGGTACTATACACTAGTCCCAAAAATTAAGGGATCGAAAAAAAATTCGAAATTTTTAGGTGATTTTCAACATGCTGTAACTCCCCGACTAGAAATTTTTAGGTACACCCACTTGGGAACCAATTGGGTTGCCCAATGGGGACCCTACATTGGGATGTAACGCAGAAACGTACTTGGGTCCCGATCGGGCAATCCCTATAGGTTCCCAATTGGGTAAGACCAACGTATTCCCAAACGTACGATCCCTATTCAAAAAAATATTAAATTTCGAAAGAAAAATAAAATAATTTTAATTAGGTCTGAAATATAATCTATTGTATTAGAAGCGTTACTAAGAGGCATTATACATGATTTTGATTGATGAAAAAATCCCGATTACTGTTGGGCTCGAACCTGCATCCTTCAGATCCAAAGTCTTTGACGCTATCCACTGCGCTGACCTACGTATACGATCGCGAGAGTGTAAACAGTATATTTATCATAATACCAAAGAATAACTTGAAGAAATTAAAAATCCGTGATGCAATAATCTACGTACTCTTTGTATAAATATATTATTATTTTGTACTGTGTTTAATTTTTAGCCAGTAAACAACATTCTAATTAAAAATAATTAAAAAATTTTACGGTCGATGGATTACCAAATTAAAACCTCCGGGTACTTCAAGTAAATCAAGTAAAATTAATTTAATCAAAATTGTAATCAATCAAAATCATTCTAGAAAAAATAGAAAACAGAGAAGGGAGGGACACAAAACAGAATATCCTGTTCAGAAGAAGTGAAAATAATTTGATTTGAAAATTAAATAAATTTAATAAAATGAAATTATTTATAAACAATTTGGATAAATAAAAAAGTAATTTTAACATAAATATTGTATACAAGCGTAAAAAAACAAATTTGTTTTATTATTAAATTTTCGAAAAAAAAAATTTTTCAATAACAAATTTTGAGCATTTCAGATTGTATATAAATCATTAAAGTTATTAAAATAATAATTATTTTTGCATTGGGCTACCCCAACAAGTTCCTAACTGGGTCCCGATGTGGCAAAACCAATAAAACTTAGTTATTTTTGCATTGAGCTATCCCAATGAGTTCCCAATTCGGTCCCACTCAGGAAAAACTGATGTTGGGTAGGTAATTTTTGCATTGGGATATCCCAACAAGTTCCCAACTGGGTCCCGATGTGGTAAAACCAATGAAAGTTAGTTATTTTTTCATTGGGCTATCCCAATGAGTTCCCAACTGGGTCCCGATGTGGCAAAACCAATAAAAGTTAGTTATTTTTGCATGGGCTATCCCAATGGGTTCCCGATTAGGCCCCACTTAGGAAAAACTGATGTTGGGTAAGTAATTTTTGCATTGGGATATCCCAATAAGTTCCCGATCGGGTTCCAACTGGGATAGACCTACTGGGCATGCCACAGCGATTCCCAATTGGGACCCAATATATGTATTGGGACAATTTCTAGTCGGGTCGGTGAAAAATGGTCGTAGAAAAAAAAAAAAGGAAATTGTAGCCTCAAGTTTCTAGTTTTCAGATCTGGCCCTCAAATTTTTTTATCATGCACGGTTTCGGAGTAATCTTAAGCAAACCGACGAAAAAAAAATTTTCAAAATTTTTGCTCGTCTTTCAACAAGTCTATGGGCTTCAATAAATTTTTTTGGATAATCTGACCTTATGAATCTTTTAGGAAATTCTATGCCCTTCAATTTGGCGGCCTCAAAAAGTCTCTACGACAAGTTGGCGCCGAGTTATCATTGATCAAAGCAAAAAAGTCCATTTTGGCTTTGATAATCAATAACTCCGGACGTATTGGTCGTACAGAGAATAAAAGTAGGGTTTTGAAAACTGGAAAACATTTTCTATAAGACAAAATTAGTCGCTTTTAATAAAAAAATTTTTTTTGAAGCGATAATGTTTATTAAAAAACAGGTCAAAATTCGCATATTTAAGGATATTCAGAAATCTTGCTATAACTTTGGATATAACGGATAAACAAAGGATATTGTCGTTTTTTTTTCAACCGCAAAGTGTCCAAAAAAAAACCCTGAAAATTTCAAAGCGCTGCGATTTTTTTTTCTTAGTGTCCCGAAGCTTTTAATTTATCGATTTTGCCAAAAATCACCATAATTGGTAGTTTCTCGGTTTTCGGTCATTTTTTCGATTGCAAAATGTTTTTTTCACCAGCAAACTTGATTATCGAAAAAAATTGAGAAAAAAAATTTAGAAAAAAAATTTTTTTTTTCAAAAAATTTTTTTTTTTTTAATTTTTTTTTTCGTTACATCCGCAATGATTTATCATTGTCAAAAAAAATTCGTCAATTTTTTTTTACCACCGGCATTAGCGTTATCCAAAGCGTGCCACGTGGAGGTTGCACAGTCGGATTTACGCTTGTCGGCGGTAAAAAAAAATTGACGAATTTTTTTTGACAATGATAAATCATTGCAGATGTAACGAAAAAAAAAATTAAAAAAAAAAAATTTTGTTTTTTCAATTTTTTTCGATAATCAATCTTTTTGATCAATGAAATCAAGTTTTTTGGTGAAAAAAACATTTTGAAATCGAAAAAAATGACCAAAAACCAGGAAACTACCAATTATGGTGATTTTTGGCAAAATCGATAAATTTAAAGCTTCGGGCCACTGAGAAAGAAAAATCGCAGCACTTTGAAATTTTCAGGATTTTTTTCGGACACTTTGAGGTTGAAAAAAAAACGACAATATCCTTTGTTTATCCGTTATATCCAAAGGACTAGTGTATTATGAGTAAACAAAAGAATAGCTTTGCTTTAAATCAATAAAAATTACTTCCATCAATTTTACGTATTCTTGAGACGAAATTATATATTCTCGAAAATTATCAAGAATATATGTTCTTGTATCAAGTAAATATTCTTAATGAAAGTATTTTTTAACTTCCCGTTAAGAAAATCGAAGATTTTCAAAAATTTCGGGAAGTTATTGTTTTCACCCCGATTTGCGAAAATCGAAATTCCAACAGATGTCGATGTTTTGAGGTTCTAGGAAGCTATTTTGACTAAATTCAAGATGATGTCCGAGTGTATGTACGTACGTATGTAAATATTCTGTAACTTTTAAACGGATGAACCGATTTTGATCGTCAAGGTGTCCTTCGACGCGGCTTGTTATTTACTATAATAACTAAAAACTTGAGCTTAATCAGTAGGGTACGTTCGGAGATATTTCAAAAATAAAATTTTTTAAAAAATGTTTTTTCTTAATAACTTTTAATTCGCTCGATGGATTGATTCCAAAATCTAATCAGCTCTTAAACTTTATAAACCGCGTCGAATGCTACCTCAACCATCAAAATCGGTTCATTTGTTCAAAAGAAACCGTGAACGAAAGAATTAAAAAAAAATTTTTTTTTTAAATTCTCAAAAACGACTTGATGAATCAATTTTAAAATTCGATCAGCGCTAGAACTCAATAAAACGCGTCGATTGCCACCTTAACCGTTGCAATCGGTGAGTTCGTTTGAGAGAATACGTTGGAGAAAAAATGGTAAAAAACGTTATTTTTCAAAAACAAAGGTATACAAAAGTATTTTCGAGCTTGAAGAATTCGAAAATGTATTCACAACAATGTTTTCGAGCTTAAGGAGCTCGAAAACTGCGAGAAGTTTTGGGGCTGGCCTGCAGGGCCAACTGACAGACCGATTTTTTCTTAGTGTAATATTAACATTAATAGGTTCATCATCGTACTTTTTAATTTTCCATAGGAGTAACATGGAAAAAATTTTTTTTTTTCGTCCTCTAATTTTTATAACTAGTTGACGATGCGTCGTAAAAAAAATCTGCAGACATATTTTGTAAAGAATTAAATTTTCTACCAAAAAATTCTCATCATTTCTTGATAAATCCATCTGTTCAAAAGTTACTGGAGCTGCAAGTTAAATTTATAGTAAATTTTGAGATCTTTTTTTTTCGATCGACTAAGCATAGGAGACCATTTTTGTAGAACATTTAATTTCCTACCAAAGTACGCATTGCCCATTTCATAAACCTTATTTGTTCACAAGTTATAAAATTCGTAAGCAAAAAACAAATATGTCTTAAAATAGTTAAACTTCAAACTACCATATTTTTTAAATGGTGAGATTTACGATCAAAATTTCGAGACCTTTTTTGTAGAGCATTCAATTTTCTTCAAAATAGTATGCAAGTTTTGCTGTACGACCAATTAATGAGTGAGTTATGAATTTTTTTCGATTGAACTGACGACATAATCGAAAACTGTGATGCGGAAGACCTTCCTATTGAAATTAAGAGCTTATTTTTGGTGCGAATCTTCTAGATGTGTTTAGCAACCAAATTTTCAGTGTTGCTAAAAAAAAAAAAGTTGATTGTTTTAATGCACTTTAATACAATAGTTACAGTAATGATATAATCGTTGTCGATTTGACAATGGTTCTATTAATTTTTGCATGTGTTTATTTCAATTTCCGACTGGTGGCCAACATGGGCCAGCACTACTATGACACCATAGCATTTTGAACGAGGATAATTTGTCCATGTAAATTAAGCCTTGAAACATTCTTAGACTATAAAGAACAAGATGAAGTTATTATGTCTGCGATAAAATTCTTGACAACGAATTGCCTTCAGTAGGTTTTCAAGCTTTGGAAAAATGTTTATAATTATTTACGAGTTATAAAACGCAGTATTGTAGTTTCTATATAAATCGATACTATTAGGAGTAATCATTTAGCTCGAAAACCATATAGTCAGAAACAATAAAAACGGGCGAATCCGTAGAACTAAAAGCTGCTTCGTTGGGGATACGTACAAACTGCACTTATGGTGGAACTATGTAGCCTTTCCTGAGTCTATGCTCCGCTAGCTCCGAATAAGACTCGTCTTTCTATATTCATTACTTGAACTGGCTTTACAATCTAAACTAATACTAGTACTTAGCCTAAATCGATGTTCGGTGTTGCTCCGGATGGTCTGGAACTGCTGATGTCGGTTCCTCAGGATAATCCTGTTAAACCTGGTATTCACTCTCAGTAATAGCTGCTCTCTAACTCTTAATTGTAGAAGGTGGACAAGGTACGCAGAAAAATTCACTCAATTCTAGTTATTCGTTGTTAAAATAAATGTTTATTTAACTAACGTTATTTTATCTGCCATATCGCATACACACTGATTATTAATACCTGGTATTGAGCGACTTATTGCTCCCAACATCGAAAATGTTACTGTAACTAAGTGTACAGGACCTTTATCAATCGTACTAGTAACTGCCTGATCTGAACCCGATGAAAGTACAGTAATTCAATACTGTTATACTGATTAACTAAGTGTTATTCGTATATTGATATAATAACCGAGTTAACTAACTGTAACTCACTATAACGTTATTATATGCGAACTGATATAAACTGGTATAGAGACTAAATACTCTTCAAAATGCAGACAATTAATAAGACTAAATGCTCAATGCTAGTAGATTGGCTTTGAGACTAAGTGCTATTACCGAAACAATAGGCGATAAAAGTGCGTTTACGCGCCCTTTTGTAGACCACGCCATATTAGTCCGCGTGATTATTACTACCCCAAACTATTCTGGAGACGCACGATCTCACATCGTAACAAAACATATGTATGTAATACTATTGATCGTCACACATTCGAATTTGAGTTTCATAGTATTCGAAATGATAACACCGGCACACAAAAAAAAAGTGGTTTGTATATTTGACTAAACCTACCTGGGGGTATGCACTTTGATGCGCTGAATCCGAAATTGTGGTCAGTTTGGCCGATACACCCCTAAAATTTTGAGTAAATTGCAAAAAACCGCCTAAAATCGCAAAAAATGCAGTTATGTAAGCGAAAAAATTTTGTTCGACCTGAATCAAGTATGTTCCTAATGTATTTCGATGCGCCGAATCCGAATATAGAGATTATTCAGCCCGTCATGCCTCTAAAACTAGAGTAAATTGCAAAAATCCGCTAAAAGTGGTTAAAAAATCGTAAAAAATTGCGATTATTCAAACGAAAAAAAAATTCTTTATTCTAGATCAAGTATTTTTCTTATGTATTTTGATGTGCTGAATCCAAATCCGAAGTCAGTTTGGCTTGTACATACCCAATACATGAGATCATTTGAGTATAATATGGGTATGAATTGGGTATAATTCTTAAAACATACTGAATGATTGATATCCAATTTCTACTATATCGGAAAAGAACCCAAAAGAGGTTTCAATTTTCGGTATAAACAAATTCGCGAGGGTGCTCATGCGTAACTATTTTTTTCCCATTCCACGTATTTATGGGTGGTTGAGTATGACTTTGCATATACCATGTGTGATAAAGCATAACTTCATACGAATCATGCATGTTCATATACGATCATGCAAAGCTATACTCAGTTATGCATGACCATTATTCTTCCGTTAAACATCATTATTCAAGATCGAGCATTATTGAGTGTGACTCTGCTAGATCAGGTATGGTCATGTTTACTCAAGTAAAATCATACTCAGTCATACAGGTTCATGCATGAACTTTCATTTCCCTTTATGCAATGTCATGCGTCATCATTAGCAATACTTTAGAAGTTTCCAATCACGATAATTTTGTACCCTGTAGATCTATAAACTACTAATTAGAATCATTTACTAATTTATCATTACTTAATATCCAAATACACTCAATTTACCTGTTCTGATACAATAAGCTAGAAACCTAGAAGGTTTTTAAATATAATAATAATAATGCAGTATTCCCAAAAATTTTATTTATTAATTTGAAAATTGAATTTTTTTTACAGTAAACTTCTAACTTTACTACTATTAAATTATTACTCCCAACTAGATCGCCAAAACCTGTTAGGAAAATTGCTGTCATTAACTTTATCCATTAATTCTTGAGTTGGAAAATCAGCAAAAACAATCATCAAACCACGATGAGGATTTTGAAAATATTCTGCCATTTTATGATTGAAAGGATGAATACGATGATATGCAGAATCATAACCTCCATCTTTGGCAACAATACGACGATTATCAATGAAATTACCGTAACTTATATCATTAATGATACAATCTTTATCAGAAAAAATTTTCATTGTGAAAACAATATTTGTCCATTTGATATTAATATTCATAATATTTCCATGTTTCTTAACAATATAGTCATCATTTTGAATTTCACAATTACGATTCAAATTGAAAGTACAGTTACTAAAAGAATCATCCATGCTGGCTAATAAAATTTTACCACGAAACATTCCAATAGTGTCATTGAGTCGCCATTTTTTTATTAAGCGCCACCCACCCGAAGTATTATCAATGTAATGATTCATAATATCACAATTACGTTTGGTCACATCTGGTGTTGGAGAATACACTTGATACATATTTATAAATATCATTTCACCTGGATGATCGTCAAGAAATTTATTGAATATCATCACAACAGCCGTAAATTCCATATTAGTTGAAACATTTTCAACGTAAATTTCAAATAAGTTCGACTGTGGACGTACCCCAATATCAAAAACTCTAATTCCATATTTCAATTGCTGTATAATATTCAAATCTTGTGTTTTGTATTTTTCTAGATTAACAATGTATGAGAACGAGGAGTGAGTACCAATGAGGACAAGGTCTCTTATTTGTTTCGAATGTGGCAATCTTACTAAATAATCAATCCGGCTCAAATATGGCTTGTATGTATACTTTTGACAGGTACACATTTCAACAATATTATACCTCATGGTATCATAAAATACAATCAGAACAAAACACCATTTTGATAACATCATAAATTATTTAAATATTTATACTCTTTTTTGAAACAAAAAAAAAATAACTCTAAATCGGTCAATTCACTGTGAACTTGCGACGTTATTATTTTATATCCAATTGGCTTTTCAAACTACGGTTATTTTTTTTTACACAATCATTTTATTTCTGTCGTACTTTATCACTTTTTTATTATTTATTATATTAATAACTTTAATAGTTTATGACTTTCTTGGAATCAATTAAATTGAAAGAAAAAAAAAAAAACAAAACGATTAAACTCGTCGAACTAAATAGTATTTTTACTTCCAACAGCTCAGTAAAAAATCGGTCTGTCAGTTGACCCTGCGGGCCAGCCCCAAAACTTCCCGCAGTTTTCAAGCTCTTTGACCTCGAAAACATTATTGAGAATACATTTTCGAGCTCTTCGAGCTCGAAAATACTTTTGTATGCTTTTGTTTTCGAAAAATAAGGTTTTTTACAATTTTTTCACCAACGATATCTCTCGAACTAATTCACCGATTGCAACGTTTGAGGTAGCAATCGACGCGTTTTATTGAGTTCTAGAGCTGATCAAATTTTAAAATTGATTTATCAAGTCGTTTTGAGAAATTTAAAAAAAAATAAAAAAAATTTTTTTTTTTAATTCTTTCGTTAACGGTTTCTCTTGAACGAATGAACCGATTTTGATAGCTGAGGTGGCATTCGACGCGGCTTATAAAGTTTTAGAGCTGATTAGATTTTGGAATCAATCCATCGAGCGAATTAAAAGTTATTCAAAAAAAACATTTTTAAAAAAATTTTATTTTTGAAATATCTCCGAACGTACCTTACCGATTAAGCTCAAATATTGATGTGTTTTTTAAATTCTTTGTTTCTATTTTGGATTTTTGTAACTACTAGAAATATCAAAATTTTTTCTAGCCAAGATACATATTTTTGAAGGAAATTTAATGCTCTACAAAAAAGGTATCTTAACATTTCTTGCTAAATTCATTCCTTCAAAAGTTATTCAGGTTATTTAAGTCGTTTTGACTCAACTTCAACCTTGAATAACTTTTGAAGGAGTGAATTTAGCAAGAAATGTTAAGAGACCTTTTTTGTAGAGCATTAAATTTCCTTCAAAAATATGTATCTTGGCTAGGAAAAATTTTGATATTTCTAGTAGTTACAAAAATCCAAAATAGAACAAAGAATTGAAAAATCAAATCAAAATTTAAGAAATGGTTACAAGGAAACGGCTCGTTTTACGCCAATTTACTAAGAAAGATTTTTTGTAAGGAATTCAATTTCCTTTAAGAATATACATTGCTCAAATTTTTCAGATAGATGATTCACGAGTTTTGGGTAAAAAATAAAATTTTTCTCCCAAAACGAATAATCGTAACGATACACCTCTTAATATCAATATTAAGGGCTCAAACTTGCACAATAATTTTTTTTGGTCATCAGGAATAATATTTTCACAGTATCGAAAGAAAAAAAATCGGTCTGTCGGTTGACCCTGTGGGCCAGCCCCAAAACTTCCCGCCTATTTCGAGCTCCTTGAGCTCGAAAAATTGTTGTGGATACATTTTCGAGCTCTTCGAGCTCGAAAATACTTTTGTATGCGTTTATTTTCGAAAAATAACGTTTTTTACCATTTTTTCTACAACGATATCTCTCGAACGAATAAACCGATTGAGACGTTTAAGGTGGCAATCGACGCGTTTTACTGAGTTCTACAACTGATCAAATTTTGAGATTGATTTATCGAGTCGTTTTTGAGAAATTTCTAAAATACTAAAAAAAATTTTTTTTTTTAATTTTTTCGTTAACGGTTTCTCTCGAACAAATAAACCGATTATGATTTTTGAGGCGGCATTCGACGCGGCTTACAAAGTTCTAGAGCTGATTAGATTTTGGAATCAATCCATCGAGCGAATTAAAAGTTATTCAAAAAAAACATTTTTGAAAAAATTTTATTTTTGAAATATCTCCGAACGTACCCGACCGATTAAGCTCAAATTTTCAGTGCTTATAGTAATTAACAAGCCGCGTCGAATGACACCTTGACGATCAAAATCGGTTCATCCGTTCAAAAGTTACAGAATATTTACATACATACATCCGTACGTACGTACGTACATGCATACATACATACACTCGGACATCATCTTGAATTTAGTCAGAATAGCTCCCTAGAACCTCAAAACGTCGACATCTGTTGGAATTTCGATTTTCGCAAATCGGGGTGAAAACAATAACTTCCCGAAATTTTGAAAAATCATCGATTTTCTTAGCGGGAAGTTAAAAATATCAAAAGCTGGTAGTGCTGTTACGCTCCCTTAATATTTTATCGATTGAATTAAATGAATTATTTTTAATAAATTAATTTTATTCGATGTAATGGAAATTGGTTTCGATAAGAGAGTCAGTCACCGTGGCTCGCGGGAAGTCTAAACGGATGACGATGCAAGAGACCCGGGCCACGACGATTCTTTCACAGGGAACCTGAGATGCCTTAAGTCAAAAAACAAATTTCAGTTCGAACCTCAAAATAGTACGTGAGGTATTTAAGCGACAAGTTGGACTTTGGAATTGAGAACTGTGTGGAAATTAATTCCAGTTTAGGCCTCAATGTTGTAGTTACGGGCGATTTTAAATAATTCAGGGCTAAACTGGTATAAAAAAAATTTTGCGGGGACCTCAAAATCCTCATAATATAAAAAAATTTACTGCTCCATATTTAGGCCTCAATTTCTCAAATGACATAACCTATGTAGGTTCCTTCACTTTTTTCGTAAGAAATAAATATTTTAGACCGAGAATCTTAAAAAAATTGACCCAAAAATAAATAATTATTTACAAAATGAAAAATTACCGGAACCTCTATAAAGTATAACAAATGGAAATGAATATTTATTTTTATTTATATCCATTAAATAAAAAAAATATAATGGTTACTATGAGAAAATAGTTAACCGAACGAAAATTCAGTATACATTTTTTCAATCAAAATACAAGAATTAATTGAGGACAAAATGTTTGATATTGTATTGCAAGCCTCATAACGCGAAGCGTTTGAGGTAGTGCATTACTCTCAACATGTCAATGTCAAGCAATTCTATATTATTTAGGA
>OZ024712.1:16992332-17038332 GCA_964016945.1 Microplitis deprimator
TGTCGTACTCATTGTTGGCGTCCTAGGAGGGATGAAACAGAATTTTGTATCTGCATTGGCTAAAATCCCAACTTGCTCATCGCAAGTTGAGTTTTTGGCATCGAGGATGCAAAAGGCTGTAATTCTCGGATCCCTCCGTCTACTTAGGCAACGAAACTTGGCCTGCTGCGCATGCTAATCATCTTGTTGATGAAGCATCGCAGCAGTAATGATTTGGCGCTCAGTTGAGGCCCTCGGTAGAGTCGGACTACCGGGGATAACCCCCTGAGCATTTAACTTAAAAAGAAATAATAATAATAATAATAATAATAATAATAATAATAATAATAATAATAATAATAATAATAATAATAATAATAATAATAATAATAATAATAATAATAATAATAATAATAATAATAATAATAATAATAATAATAATAATAATAATAATAATAATAATAATAATAATAATAATAATAATAATAATAATAATAATAATAATAATAATAATAATAATAATAATAATAATAATAATAATAATAATAATAATAATAATAATAAATTAATGAATTTATTTTATTTGACATATAAATTTTTGTAAGGACTCAGTTTTTTTTTTTCCAGAAAACGATAATTTCTTTTTTGAGGATTTTAAGATCTTTGTTAGAATTCAAAATCGATGAAGAGTTTGCAATTAGACCTCATAATTCTCAATGAGGATTTAGAGTGCCATTATCGTATCATGTTTCGTCCGGTAAATAAGAGATCAGAGAAATTGAATTTTTTGAGGCCCAAACTAGGATTTGTTTTTTGACTCGGGGCAACGCCTTAACATTTTGTCAACTCTGTTGCTTTATTATGTTTTTATAACGACTGTTCAGACAGTCTTTGGAGAGAGGTCATAGAGTTCGAGCCTCTGCTTTCCATATAATTAATAAACTCCACAATTAATTATAAATTAATTAACCCTTTATATCGGGGTGCCATTTGGCACCCCAAACTTTCACCTGAACATTGGGAAATGCTGATACCGGCGGTTCTCACCTCCTGTCCTGTTATTAGAAACGGTGACACCGGCGATCTGATAATATACCCTGGCCTGGACGTTGTCACCGGCTGCCCAGCCATCCTTTAAAAACCTTTTCCTTACATTTAGATATTTGAGGATGAAGGCAAATATCGCCATCGAAATTAATGTTAAATCGCGAAATTTAATAAAATAATAAATTAATAATTAATCGAATAATCGACGACTGTTACGGCGTTACATGCGAAAATACGAAAATAACGTATAATTAAATAAATAAAAAGAAATTCTTATAAACTAAAAATTAAACATATCAAAGGTCATATAAGTGGTCAGAACTTGTTGATGTAAACAAAGAATATTAGAAATTTCCTTTTTTTATTACTTATGAAGAAATAATAAACGAACTAAATAAATTGAGCAATCAATTAAACTATGATAAGCTCCCTAATGCTCACAATCCAACAGTAATACCTTCAAATAGTGCCTATACACCACCCCCGCGTCAGGGCGCGACACGGGAGGTTGGAAGATCAGAGCGTCAAGTCTTGCAGGTAGTTGCCGAGGAACTGGAATAGGAGAAGAGCATGGAGATGTTTCAGTGGCAGTAGTTAGACTTAGTCATGATTGCGAAGCCTTCACTATAAAAATAACGGCTACGGAAATCTTGGACTCGGCTATACTTATGATTGATACTGATTGTGAATTAAATTTAATTAAATATGGGAAAGTAAACCCAAACACCTGGATTGATCGCAGTGATATCTTAAAATTAACGGGTATCACAGCGGAATTTGTTTTCACCTTGGGAAAAATGGAAACCGAGTTTTTTGGTATTCCGATTACATTCCATTTAGTTCCAAATGAATTCCAGATAAGGAGAAACGGAATTTTAAGATCTAAATTTTTAAAGGATAATCACATAGATGTATTATATTCTCGAGGTTGCTTCAAAATTCAGGGGAATAGAATAAATTTTGAGCGTGAGGGAACTATTGTTGTACCTGCACGTACAAAATCGGGATTTTATGTTCGAGTTGCGAATCCTGAAGTTGAAACAGGATACGTAGGAAAATTCAGGATTCAAAAAGGAATTTATTTGGGTGAAGCAGTTGTTACCAATCGATGTGGAAGAGCGTATATGCATATTGTTAACTCGACTCCTAACGAAGTTGAAATAGCGATACCAGTTGTAACGTTAAAACCGTATCAAGAAATAGATTATTTCAATGCTTTCGTTAAATATGAAGAATTATTTGAAGGTAGGAAAACCGTTTTGTTGACGGCGAAGATACCGATTATGTTCCTGAAAATGCCTGTGTGGCTCTAGTCAGCGGCGAGGATGCCGTATGTGTTAAAAAGGTTAAATTAAGTGTTTCTCAAGGGAATAAAAATTCCCGTTCGGTTTCTAATTGCGATAGGAAATCTATTATTAATTATCTACAGGATAAAAGAGTTGATGTATCATCACGCGACGATAAAAGTGTCAAAGGCGACCGTCTGAAGAATAAAAACGTGCTTCAAGATGTAAGAATCATTCAAGAAAATAATTGTGAATCTCAAGAAAAGAAAAATGTTTATAATGTTGAAAAAATTAATGTTGAAGAAAATACAAGTTATTGTGATGTTGAAGAAAGTAATTGTGAATCTCAAGAAAAGGAAAATGTTTATAATGTTGAAAAAATTTATAAAAGTAATCGTCGTTTTAATTACGATCCTGGGATTAAGAAAACCAATGGCAATACTTGTAAATTTAAGGAGAACAAAACTAATTGCGATTTTGATTTTAATAACAATATCCGTCAAGAAAATAAAAATAATTGTGATTTTGATGAAAATAATGGTGATTTTGATTATGAAAAAATTAATAATGGTGAAGAAAATAAATTCAATAAAGATGCTGTCGGAGCTGAAAATATTTATACAAATCAAGGGAATAGAAAAATGTCCGTTGAACAAGGGGAGATTGTGTATGATATATAGAAAAATAAAAAAGTATTTGTAACCACAGTTAACAAGGAAATTGATATGCGCAATGATGAAAGAGAAATACGAAGTTTAAATAATGTTGTATATGCTGTCAATAATTATCAAGGAAACAAAAAGATGTCAGATAATTCGGAGGATCATGAAGAATTAAGAGAAGGAGAATTGATTGAAGAAGGAAGTGAAGCAGATTTTAATGATAGTTGGTGTAATTTTGATGATAATGGTGATAGTATTAATTTTAAAATAGACGGTTTAGATTCGTATTGTGAGCGTCAAGGTCGAAAGAAATGTAAGATGAAAAATAATAATAACGGTAATAAAGATAACAGTCATATGTGTGACCATGACGCCGAGGTCAACACACGGGGCGATAACACTAGTTCTAATGACGACGCCAACTCAAGAGATGAAACAAATAACATAGTGTATACACAACGGGAAGATAGTTGATTCAACCGGATAAGGGCGAATTTTTACGTAGGGAGGTCATCTATTTGGGTCACATTGTATCAGCTGAGGGAGTACGACCTGATCCAGCTAAAGTAACAGCAGTCAAGAACTTCCCGCTTCCACGAACTCAAAAGAATATACGTCAGTTCTTGGAACTTGCAGGATACTACCGCCGATTTATTCATCGTTTTTCACAAATTGCAAAACCTTTAACTAATTTATTAAAGAAGTCGATGACCTTCAAATGGGGCAAGAGTCAACAAGAAGCTTTCGAAACTCTGCGAGATAAACTATGTGAAGAACCAGTATTACAGTACCCTGACCAGTCACAACCTTTCGTAGTAACAACTGATGCTTCAGGTATTGCGATAGCTGGAATATTAAGTCAAGGGCCTATTGGGAAAGATCGCCCAGTAGAATATACATCTCGCGTTTTAAATGATAATGAACAAAAATACAGTACTTACGAAAAGGAAGCACTAGCAATATTACATTCGGTATCTCAATTTCACCCATATCTTTATGGACGACGTTTTAAATTAGTTACGGATCATAAGCCATTGGTCTGGATGCAAACAGCAAAGGATCCAACTTCACGTTTAACTAGGTGGAGGTTAAAACTGCAGGAATATCAATTTGAAGTAATTTATAAAGCTGGAAAAACAAATGTTAATGCCGGCGCATTATCCAGAAATCCGCCATCTTTACAAATTGAAGAAATCAGAGAAGGAAATAAAGAAGAACTGAGCGAGGATTTAAAAGCACAAATATTGGTTATAACAAGAGCTCAAGCCGCAAGAGCCAAAGCCGAAGAAATGGAAGAACCTCGACCATCTACATCATACAGCGCTCCTGTTTCTACAAGAACACGAAGACAATCAAAGTTCATACAAAAGGAACCCAAGGAATTAAAAGAAGATTATGATTCAACAGAAGATGAAGATTTAAGAAATTACAAGCTAGGAGTATAAGATTAACTCGGGTAGGAAAACGTCATCATGTTATAATATTATTAAATTCGCAGGAAATTGTAAGTTGGAGTTGGATACGTAAAACATTATTTAATACGTTAGACAAATTAAAACTGCGCGCTATAAGTATAACCAAATCGCGAATAATTAACGGTAAATCGTGGAATCAAGTTCTAGCTATACTACGAGGTTGCTTAGCGGCCACGACCGACTTCCCCACGTTAGACCACCTCTTCAAAAAACTCCGTCAAGAACGCCATCTAGTTCATCAGTTATTCTCTACTCAAAAACCAGGGAATCTAATTTCACTCATTTGCGACTACTTGGAGGGCGAAATAACTAACGATGATAGTAGGGAACACTTAAAGAAGGGATTAATAAGGGCAATGAATTTTCGTTACAATCACCTTTTTACGGAATGTGTTATGGCCACAGACCAATTATCTGATGAAGAAGAAACCCAATTCTAAAAAAAAGACAACCAAGTAAAGAGATAACTCACCATTTAGTAAAACATTTGTTAAAAAATTTTTTTTTCTTTTCCATTTTTTCTCTCTGAATCATGAAGAACAAATTTAAAAAAAAAAAAAACACAAAAAAAAGGGGGGGTAAGATATATAAATGTGACCTCAGGCTCTCACACGGAACGATTTGGATACATACATTAATACCCTACTTAAATTATATATTATATAAATATAATTGAAAGGGATATCAATATAAAAAATAACTATAATCTCTAATAACATATCTATAATCTAATATCAATAATCTAAAAAGAAAAAAAAAATTTTTTTATATACTTATATACGCATACACACATACTAACCATGATTTATATATCTCTCTATTGTACACTTACAATAATATGTATACACATTAATTATATTACTATATACTATTAATCAACACTGTATTTCTTGATATTAGAATAAAATGATAATCAGCAATCGCATGTAGTTGAACCCTTCTTATTTTGACTAAGGTTGATAACGTAAGAAGGAAGAGGAAATAATATATGACTGATCACTATTATAATGATTACGAAGAGGAGTACTTGAAAAAAAAAAAGAAAAAAAACGAAATCACCTACCTCAATACTTTGGACCAAAAGACAATAGAATATAATTATAATAATAATAAATGAACCAGAATTAAAAATAATCATAATAATAATAATAATAATAACATATAAGAAAACACCAACATTATTATTTTTTTTTTTATATATATTTCTCATCCATTCCATACAGAAGATACATTGCAGACAGATCTACAAGATTTAATAAAGTTCATAGATTCGATAGTTGAAGATGTAATCTGTCACCCGTAAGACTACCCGGGCTGGGGCATTAAACTCGTCCAACCAATCCAACAATTGAGATCGAGCCATATTAACCAAACGCTGAAAATAATAAGGAAGGAATTTAATAATCAAGGTAATCACATCGATAATGACAACTATAATACCATAAAATTATACCTCCAGTAAGGATGAAGAAATCGGAACTTTCCACAATTCACCATTGGGTATTCTCTCCAACCACGACTCAGTCGTTTTGTCATTAACCCCAAGTAACAATAGCAATGGATCCATCCACAAACGGTCTGTTGATGCACTTGTCTTGCCCAGATAAGATACCGTCATAGGAACAGACAATAAATCGTACTGGTTCGAAATAGCTGCTTTATGATATAGTTCTCGAAGTTGAAGAACGAGGTTATCCAGACAGGTTATATTTATCACCACTGGAACAGGACTTGACAAATCAATAGAATCTTTCGATGCAGCATCAGAAAAGGCGGATCCCTGTCTAACGACGCGTGTTTGACCCAAGGATTCCGGCAGGGGGCCTAGTTGATCTTCCAAGGAATTTTCCATAACCACATCATCCACGACTGGTTGAAAACTTCCAGTTGCCATCGAAGAAACCAACGGAATTAGTTCAGAATAATGAATCCGCCCAAATATAACCTTCGGCAGACTAGAGACCGCCAACTGTTGTAATGGCAAGAAAGAATGAACAATATCACTTGCCAACGCTTGTATGTCATTGGACTAAAAAATATCACTGTCTTCTTCTTTGTCTCTCAATCGAGCGAACTCACGTTCACGATCCATTCTGGTATAACTTCCCATAATACACTGTTCACAATTAAAATTTTTCTTTTACTGATGTCACTAGATCCGTACAGCATTTTATATACTACTCGGTCCACCATAGAAGGAAGTAAACAACAGCTGGGGAGATAACAACATTGCAGCCATAGCTAGCCGAGGTTGATAGTTTTCCCACTACCATCACTGAGGTCAAGAAGTGCCTTCTCACACCAACTCAAGTTACGTTTCATCTGTATGATCAAGGTTCACGGAAAAAGTGTCAAATAATGACATTTCAAGGACTCTTCCACAACACTACATTCGCAAAAATCCTGTTTGTATTTCTGTTTTCATTAACTATTATCATTTTATAATATTGGATTTATTTTTAAAGTTGGATACCAGATTGGCTGAAGAATTCGCGTCGCGATCATTAGACCCCGACGCTCATTTTTACGTAGGGAGGTATGTTACGGCGTAACATGCGAAAATACGAAAATAACGTATAATTAAATAAATAAAAAGAAATTTTTATAAACTAAAAATTAAACATATCAAAGGTCATATGAGTGGTCAGAACTTATTGATGTAAACAAAGAATATCATAAATTTACTTTTTTTATTACTTATGAAGAAATAATAAACTAACTAAATAAACTGAGCAATCAATTAAACCATGATAAGCTCCCTAATGCTTACAACCCAACAGTAATACCTTCAAATAGTGCCGCGCGATGCTCCTCCGTTTTTCTTTATGAGATCAAGTGTCATCACCCCGATAACCTTTACTTCTAGGCATCGTTGCCTTATTATTAAACTATCAATTCACTTGGTCCCTTCGCATTTCCTTCTAGTATCTACTAACTCAAATAATATCGAAATTCATTTAAAATTTTAAATAAACTATAAAAAAAACTAATAATTATTAACAAAAACAGGGTAATAAAATCTATGACTGACACAATTGACAGTAAATAACATCATAAATAACACTTAATACGCAACAGTAGCTGTTGCATCATAACCCAAGAAACTTATTAATAAAATAAATATTAACTTAAGACGCAATATTCCAACGTACTGATAAAAAATTAAATAAGATTAGACAACCATAACATACCATGACGGAGTAGATAACCATAATAATAAAGTTTTAACATCCTACAGAGGATAATTAAATTCATTACCACCTATAACAATACGAGTAAAGCATAATCGATCAGTAGATAAAAACAAATAGAATTCGAGATTAGATAAAAACTCATTTATTTACTAACTAACCGTCAGAGGTAAATCAAGGAATCTAACTATTTCGCTATCACATTCTTCTCCCCTAAAACTTACGTAAACGCATGAGTTCTATCTTCAATAACTCAACTAATAAATAAAATCGTGTTGAACCAATATTACCATAATAATTCACTCGTGTCCCTTTATCGATGAGATTAATAATAATTGCAATTTATTAAATATTTCGAATCAAAACCGGCATAACTTTTAAACTACTATAACGTATACCTTCTTAAATTTCGCGACGGAGACGCGAATCAGTCCAGTAACCCGTATGCGGTCGCCCACGCGTGATAAATAAATAATAATAAATGATAATAATAATAAAATTGAATTATTATAAGCAAATAAATGTTGAATTAAAATAATAAATAATTGTTGTACCTCAACCAGCTCCTCAGGCTAGGTTAGTGCATGCAGGCGCCAGTCCGTTTATCCAAAACGGACAAAAATTATTCAGGGGGAATTTACGAGGGAAAATCCGAGCAAGCGATTTGTGACGAAGCGGATAAAACATACGAGTGAAACAATAAAAATTAAATAAATAATGAAAAATTATAGATAAATAATAAATATGATAAAGAAAATAAATTATAGCAGTAGGAAAAGATCCAAGGAAAATAAATATTAACTTTCCCCGACAGCTGTTGGTTTCCGATTATTTAATTAAATAAACAATAATAAAAATTAATTTTTATTACAATACTTGGTTTGTTTAAACAATAATACCTGGTTATATTGCCAAAAATACAATTCAAAATCTTTATAAATTTACCACTGGGGGTAAAATCCAAACACAATGATTTCAATATAAAAAAGAAAATATATAAACTCAATATAAAAAAAGATAAATATAATTTAATTTTATTAACAAGAATAAATAATAATAATATTTTTATCCTATTTTATCTCTCAACACTCGTGAGAGAGAGAAAGATACGGAATTTATTTTCACTTACACTGAAATAATAAACTTTTCTTTATATATAATAATAATTAATAATTAATCAAATACTTTTAACTGACCGCTGGGGTAATTAATAACTCTACAACGTAAGTAGATAATTTTTAGTCCGGTAAACAGTAACATCAATATCACAAAAGAAAAATATTTTATAGAAAATAATTTAGGAATAATGTAAATATTTATAATAACGATAATTAATAATAAATTAATTAATTTTGATTGACCGCTGGGGTATTTTTCAATAAGTTTTTAAATATAGTCAATTAATTGTTTTAAATGAAATAATAATAATTTAAGTAAATTATTCAATCGTTCGGGAATTTTTCATCCGAACGATGATGTCAGTACTTGAGGAAATTTTTTTAAGTACTGTAAATTCACTATAGATATATATATATATATCTATAGATATCTATAACTATGTGCGGCGTTTAACACACGCGGTGTATATATATATATATATCAGATTGGGCCAAAAAATCGGCTTTTTTTTTTCTTTCGATACTGTGAAAATATTATTCCTGGTGAGCAAAAAAAATTATTGTGCGAGTTTGAGCCCTTAATATTGATATTAACAGGTGTATCGTTACGACTTTAAGTTTTTTGAGAGAAATTTCATTTCTTACCCTAAACTCGTAAATTATTTATCTGAAAAACTTGAGCAATATTTATTTTTAAAGGAAATTAAATTCCCTACAAAAAAACTCTCTTAGTAAATTGACGTCAAACGAGCCGTTTCCTCGTCACCGTGCCTTAAACATTGATTTGTTTTTTAAATTCTTTGTTTCTATTTTGGATTTTCGTAACGACTAGAAATATTAAAATTTTCTCTATTCAAGATATTTATTCTTGAAGTAAATTTAATGCTCTACAAAAAAGGTCTCTTAACATTTTTCGCTAAATTCACTCCTTCTAAAGTTATTCAGGTTATTGAAGTCGTTTTGACACAACTTTAATCTTGGATAACTTTCGAAGGAGTGAGATTAGCAAAAAATGTTAAGAGACCTTTTTTGTAGAGCATTAAATTTACATCAAGAATAAATATCTTGACTAAAAAAAAGTTTAATTTTTCTAGTAGTTACAAAAATCCAAAGTAGAAATAAAGAATTTAAAAAACAAATCAATGTTTAAGGCACGGTTACAAGGAAACGGCTCGTTTTACGACAATTTACTGAGAGAAATTTTTTGTAGGGAATTTAATTTCCTTTAAAAATATACATTGATCAAATTTTTCAGAAAGGTAATTTACGAGTTTTGGGTAAGAAATGAAATTTCTTTCAAAAATCTTAGTCGTAACGATACACCTGTTAATAGCAATGTTAAGGGCTCAAACTTGCACAATAATTTTTCTGGTCACCAGGAATAATATTTTCACAGTATCGAAGGAAAAAAAAATAGCCGATTTTTTTGCCCAGTCTAATATATATATAATCCATTGAAATTCTGAAAAAAAAAGCATTCCATTGGGTCAGAAGGTAAGTAGTTAGTCCCACATGCTAGTTGTAATAGGTGGAAGGTGCTGGGAGGTCAAACTACTAAGCCATTTGATGTTTTAAATCACTAACAGAAAAATCCGACGTTGACAGATGTATTTGACGTTAACTTTAAAGGAAACTGTTGTTAAACAACTGTAGCTCTTTGTCTTATAAAAATTAATTAATCAAGTTATGATATTTAGCAGTAAAAAATTACTACAATTGTTAACAAAGAATTTTATTGTTTCTACAAAATAATACTATAAACAATATAGGCTCACTTGTCTTCAATTATAAATCGATTTTTAGTAATGTATATTGAAATCATTAATAATCAACACGACAAAAAAAAGACAAATCCTACCAAAAACAGATTCTCTGTATAAAATCGCGCCAAGTACACGTTTAAAATTTTTTACAATTAAAAAAAGATTCTTCCTACAAAGAAAAATAAATCAAATTGAAAAAATACCAAGTACCTAATGTAATTCGAAATCATGGAAAACATTTTCATAGAATTGAAAAAAAAAATTTCAATGTACTTGGTGTGCCTTTAAACTGAAAAAAAAAAAGAATATCATTCAATTTTATAAGAAAATAATTTATATGCGAAATGAATTCTAGAAATGAATTTTGATTGAATAAATTTAGTAACGCACACCAAGAACATTGAAATTTTTTTTTTTAATTTTTTTTTTCAATTCTCTGAAAATGTTTTCCATGATTTCGAATTACATTAGGTATTTGGTATTTTTTCGATTTGATTTATTTTTTTTTGTAAGAAGAATCTTTTTTTAATTGTAAAAAATTTTAAACGTGTACTTGGCGCGATTTTATACAGAGAATCTGTTTTTGGTAGGATTTAATATTCACACACACGTGAATAGCACAAACCGTGGCGACCAACAGCTACCGGGTGTTATCACGTGAAAAATGCAACGAGAGAAATCCAAGGTACTTACTCTTAGATGCGACTCAATCGATTCACAATCCAATCCAATTTGATTAAATAATTTACCCGGTGAACTATGAATTTTTCTTAACTTTAATTATTAACAAAACCAGAAACGTATATGCAAATTATCAATACAAAACACCGTCCACACACAATGCTAGCCCGCATCTTTCTCTCTCTCACGAGTGTCGAGAGATAAAATAGAATAAAAATATTATTATTATTTATTCTTGTTAATAAAATTAAATTATATTTATCTTTTTTTATATTGAGTTGATATATTTTCTTTTTTATATTGAAATCATTGTGTTTGGATTTTACCCCCAGTGGTAAATTTATAAAGATTTTGAATTGTATTTTTGGCAATATAACCAGGTATTATTGTTTAAACAAACCAAGTATTGTAATAAAAATTAATTTTTATTATTGTTTATTTAATTAAATAATCGGAAACCAACAGCTGTCGGGGAAAGTTAATATTTATTTTCCTTGGATCTTTTCCTACTGCTATAATTTATTTTCTTTATCATATTTATTATTTATCTATAATTTTTCATTATTTATTTAATTTTTATTGTTTCACTCGTGTGTTTTATCCGCTTCGTCACAAATCGCTTGCTCGGATTTTCCCTCGTAAATTCCCCCTGAATAATTTTTGTCCGTTTTGGATAAACGGACTGGCGCCTGCATGCACTAACCCAGCCTGAGGAGCTGGTTGAGGTACAACAATTATTTATTATTTTAATTCAACATTTATTTGTTTATAATAATTCAATTTTATTATTATTATTTATTTATCACGCGTGGGCGACCGCATACGGGTTACTGGACTGATTCGCGTCTCCGTCGCGAAATTTAAGAAGGTATACGTTATATGGGGCCCAACGTGGGGCCAGGGGTTCATTAATTTAAAGTTCAAATTTTGAAAAAAAAAAAAAAAAAAATAGAGTCACGGGATTATCCACGGAGGAGCGATTGAGTGTATAAAATATTATCTGCGGAGTCGTTACCGATTCAAGTTGTTTATTATATCGTTGTATCGTATTTTTGGGTATATATTTGTAATTATTATAATATTTATTTACTGACATTATGAAATCGTGGCAAGAAATTTTCGCGGAATCGGATCGTTTAATTAGTATTATGTCGTTATTACGATTACGCGGTGGTGCGAGTAGTAATACTAACGATGAAGACACCGAGGGGGAATGTCCATCGGATTTTTCACTTCATCGGAATGATGAATTATCAAACGATCGATCGAACGCAAAATATTCGCGAGTTTTAGCTATACACACGGTCGGAGTTGCAGCTTTGAGTGAGTCTAGCCAACTAGCCTATGCGACTGACCCTGGGTTTAGGGTTCGGGGACGCGAGGACGCGATTCGGACAAACCAGGTAGACAGATCTCAAGCTTCGCAAGTTCCGTTGTCTGTTGCTGAAATTTTGCCAAGTCTAATACCAGGTGACATGAATTCATACGTCACGGATAGGATTTTCATTCAGGCACTGAAAATGTTGGAGGATAAGATAGACCGTAGACAGCAAGAGTTTTCCATCAATGAGAAGACTACCAGAGGATGCTAAAATACGAGTTTCATCGCCCGAAAGTGGTTCAAACAGGACTTCAACGTTGCCGGTTTATTGTGAAAATCTACCGGTGTCTCGAGCCCGATTTAATGATATTCCAAATAGAGATCGAGACCGTTGCCGTGATCCACCGAGGTATCAAGACGATCTTCATAGTCAGCCAGTATCTAACTGTAGTAATTCATCGTCGTCAACTAGTTCTAAAATTCATCGGAGTTCTACAAGTGATAGAATACAGAGAACGCACTCATATTCCAGAGATTACGGTGCAATTGCTCGGAGTTGGGGATTGTCGTTTTCTGGCGATGGATCAGTGACGTGTGACGAATTTCTGCGTCGTCTAGTGCTTATGGTACGTAATGTAGGCATTCGACGATCCGACCGGCTTACAGTACTACCGGAAGTTTTCACAGGGGTCGCTGAAGTATGGTTCAATGTGAATTACCGACGATGGACTACCTGGAGGGAATTTAAAGAAGATGTCCGTGATTACTTGATTTGCTTGCAGAATCTGTACTCACGTTTGAGATACCCGCTGTCAGAAAAATCTCAGGTTAAACGTGCAACGAAAGGGTTGTTGCCAAAATACTGGGATTATTGTTTGATAGGTGAACATGATACATATCAGTCGTTACTCGCGCAGGTGACTCACCTTGAAGAGAGATGGAGAGCTGCTCGTAATCATCGTCAGCCACCTTCGAGGGAAGAATCGAATGTCAAGGAGTGTTCGTATTCTATAGAGTCGAATCATCCGAGGGAACACGTGGTGTTAATCCATGCACTTAAGTCAACGGCTGGAACAGACTCGATAGGCAGTTCACAATCAAGCAGTGGCGGATCTCGAGGCCGTAGAAAACCTCGTCGGCGTAGGAAAAAGGCTACAAAGCATAATGTTGCGCCAGTTTCACCCGTTGATGTCACTCCGACGGGTCAAACTACCACCGAGGAAGTTGGAAATACAAAAACCGAGGGTCAAGTATTTAGTAGTACTTCAAGTGACGTGAGTAGACCCCCACTACAAGATAATGCGGTCAATGTAGGCATCCAGAGGCCGTTGAACGCAGTTGTAAATAGTTTTGATATCCGGAATAATGTTAACAGACGTCCGAGGTGGGTGAAGTTCTGTTTTAACTGTGGTTCACGCGATCACTTGTGTTATGTGTGTCATGAACCCAGACGGGATGTATGTCTGAGATGCGGTGTCATTGGTAAAACAACGAGGACGTGTTTTTGCTACCCCGGGACTCAGACACATTTTTACCAGCAATCAAAAAACTACATGAGAGAACGCAATTAGAGGGTAGCGGTACTCATGCAATATCTACCCCTCTACCGATGAGTTTTCGGAAGTCCAGTCCGATTAATAAACACCAGGTGAAAGTTGAAGATGATATCCATGCTGTACAGTCGTCAATGTCACCAGTACCCCGTTGTGAAGAAGGTGACACGATGGATGTGATATCTGCGATAGATGTTGATTCGAAAACAGTACCAGTGTGGAATATGAAACGAGTAGGTGATGTAAACAACTCGATTTTGCAACTTTGCTATGGACAGCTGAGAACCAGGATTAGGAAATATAGTAAAACGATTGCAGTCGACATTAAGCCGAAAATTACCGAACGTGAGAACTGTTCGCGAGCGATAGAAAACGATGGTTATCCGTTTCTCAGTGAAACTCGTTTGATACGGTTTGGACGTAATCAGGACAGCTAATGTCGGAATTATTTATGAAGTATGATTTGTTTATTTAAATAATTGGTAAATAAGTATCCTGTCCCCCTCGCGGTAGATTTTTGAGCGAGAAGGTAGGTGGCAAGCGGTATGATATTTTTTTTTATTGATTGATTTTCTCTTTTAATTCGAAATCCAGGTAATAGATGGATGAATGTCGCAGCAGGTGAGATGCAGTTGTTAACGGCGAGTGGAAAAGCGAGGTCTTTCGGCCTGTGTTTTCCCGCGGGATAAGCACGGCCTGGTGGGGAGGTGTCACGTAGCGATTCAAACGTGAATCGCTATGTGACACCTCCCCACCATGAGTTTAACAACACCTCCTAGCTACTATAAAGCGCATTTATTTGCAATAATTTATTATTATTTAAATATTTATATTATTTGATTAATCATTTAATTATGAATTTACTGATATGATTGTTTATTATGTTTATATTTATGTATTGATAATTATATTGAATATTATGTACTTGATCAATATTTTCATTTCAGTCAGTAGCACACGTGTGTGTGTAGAACATACATGAAAATATCGACCGAAGGGAGAGTAAGTCGATATAGTGGGGATAAAAATCCATATTTTTCTCCAGCCACGTGGTTCACTGAAATAGTTATTATTTTATTGTTAAAAAGGTTAATAATTATTATGTTTATAATTATTGAAGGGAAATATTATTTAATTTATTATCATGATATAACTCAGGTCGTGTGACAATTTTTAATAGTTTATTTTAATTGATAATTTTGGGTCCGAGGTCATTAGAGGGGATAACACGTGAGTGATACCCATCCCTCGGAAAAACGACGTGAAATAGTCAGAGAGGACCGGGATTTTGTAAAGATAGGACGTGTTGTTGTCCGTGATTTATTTAAGTAAAATTGTTCTGGCCCAGTTGCCGGTATAAATTAATCAAATATTACATAAAGTCGATTTGATGATAATTAATATTTTGTTATACGTATATACTATTGTTTATAACTGAAGACTTCCAGAAGTAAATTATTGTCAACGCCGGTAAGTCAATTGTATTATCATTTGTTGTCTCGGCTATCGCTGGACCTTTGGTAGAGTTGATCGCGATAAATAATTGAACCTGAGTTATTGTTGTAATAATAAGTCGAATATCCGGCGTCGAATAAATTCCTTAGAGGATTAGACAAGGATAGCATGTGGCTCCTTGTCTTATACTAGTATTTTACGTTTAATTTTAATATTATATTTGAGTATTTACATTATTATTTCTCTGGGTAAAATTCATGTTGAAACTTAATGGTAAGCAACCCAGTGTTGCCAAATGTATTTTGAGTTCCCGTGTCTATCTCTCCCTAGAGTAAATAATTTATAATAAAGAAAAGATTATTATCTTATTTGTATAAATTTAATATTGAGTTTAAAGAGTAAAATTTTAATTTGTAATTTGGATCCTCCGGTGGATAATTAGTAATATAATTTAAATTGATTTTTATTATTATTATTTGGTTAAATTGAGCATATTTTTATTTAATAAAAATTTATCATAGAGAATTGATAATATTAAATTATTCTTGGTATTGTAATATTTGTTGCGTTTATAAATATGTTTGTATTGAATAATTTAGTAAAAGAAATCCAGTGATAGCCAGTATTTGTTTATTTATTTCCTGGATATATTTTAGTAATATTATTGTTGGAATATAACAACGATACACACAGCATCGGAGATGCGTACGGAGCTACCTGAAATATGGTAACTCCCCTATCCAAAAATTCCCATAGAATCCACTCAACTGCGACAAAAACCGCATAGAATCCTATAGGCTGTATTGGTTTCTATGCGCTTTTTGTCGCAGTTGAGTGGATTCTATCGGAATTTTTGGATAGGGTCGGTCATTTTTATGACCCTTTTGTACCCTCAGTGCATGGGTCTTACTAAAAGATAGAGACTACAGACAGTGTCCTTCTGACATTAGTGCTGACCATTTGTGCGGATCATTGTTAACCAACATACTTGTAATTTGTGTCTTTTTGTCTCAATTATTTTTAATAAAGCATTCGTGCCATTCTTTGACTTTAAATATACACACATAAATTGAACTAAATCATCTTTATGTTATTGGATTTCTCCTACCAAATATCCTGATTCCAACAATTATTCCTTATTGTTTTTTTTTTATTTATTTGGTTGTCTTTCCGCTTGGTGCATACATTCTCGCCCAAAATTTTGTCCCATAATCTCTCCCCTGATTTGTTATTATTTTTGTTCGTTTTGTAAAAACGGACTGGCGCCCTCGTGCACTAACCCAGCCTGAGGAGCTGGTTCAGGCACAACTGTATTTTGTTTATAATTATTTATTATTTTGAGTTACATTTATTATTATTATTTATAATTTTTAATACACTTAGGTGACCACATACGACTCCGGGTTTTATTTCGCGTCTCCGTCGCGTAATTAAAAAGACGGTTTACGTTATACTACTAACGATAAGGATAAATAACCATAACCCATCGATAGACAAGGAAAAATAGATTAATAATTACTAACCACTTATACTTTAACCCTAATCAATAACCTGTAATTAACCCTTTAAAATAAGGCCATCTAATAGCATAGGATTGCATATCTTTCTTCCACTAATAGAATTGCTACGGCCTGCCTTTTCGCGTTCTCAAGGTTTTTCTTGTGACGTACCGCGTGAATTATCTCGCCATTGCTCTCTCTAACCCATACGAATAGATCGATAATTTCTAATCTGAATAACTCGATAAATAATTAAAATAATGACAAACTTAGTACATCATAATAATCCGATAAAATACCTTACCTAATCGAATCAATAATAATTCCAGATTACTTAATAATTACTCCGTAATAATTAAAATAAGTATAACATCTTAACCAATAACAGTAGAATGGAGTGACTATAATCAATCAAGAGATAATAACGAAAGGATTAATAATCTATAAACATCTATACCATAAACCTAATTAATAATCTGAAATTAACCATCTAAAATAAGGTTCATCTAATAACATTGACTCGGATCTAGAACCTTCTTTCAAGGCGTGCCTCATGACTCATCCTCGTATGACCGCTTCTTCTTGTGACGTATCCCGTGACGTATTTCTTCACTTCTCTCTCTAACACATACGATTACATCGGTAAATTGTACCTTAAATAACTCGATAACTAATTAAAATAATGGCAAACTAAGCACATCATAATAATCCGATGAAATACCTTATCTAATCGAATCAATAATAATTCCAGATTATTCAATAATTATCCCATAATAATTAAAAATAGGTATAACATTTAAACCACTAACGGTAGACGGGAGTGACTATAATCAATCAAGAGATAATAACGAAAGGATTAATAATCAATAAACACCTTTACCTTAAGCCTAATTGATAATCCGTAATTAACAACCTAAAATAAGACTCATCTAATAACATTGATTCGGATCTAGAAGCTTCTTTCTAAGGCATGCCGCATGACTCATCACAATCACTTCTCTCTCTGATACATACGACGATATCGCTAAATTCTACTTTGAATAACTCGACAAATAATCAAAATAACGAAAAACTAAGATTATCACTATAATTCTCTAATGCACTTTTATCTATAAACTTGATAATAATTACAATTTATTGAATATTGTAATTAAAAATAGGTGTAACATTTAAATCGTTGACGATAGAAAGAAATGACGATAACCAATCGAAAAATAAAGGCATAAGGATCAATGATCAATAACCACCTATAACATAAATCTAATCAGCAACCCGTAATTAACGGATTAAAATAACTCCTATCTAATAACATGGGGTCGGATCTCTTTCTTCCACCCGTAGTTCCTACCATCGTTTTTTTTTTTTGAGTCTTTGTCATTGTTCTAGAAGTTTCAATCCGAGATCGTCACGTACGCCTTTTCTTACAACAAACCCCGCAAGTATTCAACTCTGCTCAATAACATTAGTTTTCGGTAACAAAATTAAATCTACGTCACGCGTGCTACCCCTCTCCTATGATGGCGCCTATATAAACCGCCGCAAATCGGTCCTCTATGCCCATTAATTATCAAGCTCTTGATTACGTATAATCTTATTATTTTAAATATTAAATTTAAAGTCTTCTTCGAGTCATTGAAAATTAAATTCAGAATTTATACAATTTAAATAGAATTATATTAAATAAAAAAAAATAATTTAGATTTTTAATTCTTTTATTCAATATTACAAATAATTTAAATAAATAAATTATTTCTATTGAATATTATTGCTGTTTTAATTATTATTATTCACATTTAAATAAATTTCGTCATTTTAAAAGTATATATTCAGACAGATTGTCAATTACCCAGTATAAATAAACCCCTTGCTCATTTACATCAACAATTCTCAACGTTCAAGAATCGTAACCAACTATCAAGCCACCTGACAACAATTTATTTCAACCAACAACAATTTATCTCGAACGAATTTCAACCAATCACCATTTATTTCGAATCGAATCTCAACCAACAACAATCTGGTCTCCAGCTCAGTCAAATCTTGTATCCTGACAAATTATTATATTGAATAAACCAACTGTAAGTTCAATTAATTGTTCATTTATCTAGTGATAAGACACATCCATTCGCCTCACACATCCTATTTTCGTATATTGACATACTCGACACTAAATAGCGAGGTCCCCACTACCTGAGTAAATGGCTTAAGTGCTTTGACTCAAAATTAAGGGACTAAATAACTTGTGTTCGTCATTCTGGACGTAACACGACCAGGGCCCACCGAGGGTCTATAGACATTCCAACGAGGCCAAACCTGGAATTTAATATTAATTAACAATATTTTAATTAATACTGGACAATTTCCAGTATGTAATAGTAAAAATAGATCAATTTTAAAACGATTCGTTGAAATTATTTTTTGATAATTCAATCGATTCAAATATTTTTTAGTTTCGATTAAACGAGTTTATCCCGAAATAGATCTGGGAAATTTCAAAAATTATGTAAATCAGAACTTTTTGAAATACATGTATGTTTTTTATGTATTTCACACAGAAAATGTATTATCATTATTATTTCAGGCCTGGTTTGATCGGAAAATAGTCAAAAGTGGACAAAACCACTAGTTACGTTGAAACCAGGAATGCTATCGTATAGATACGAATGCAGTAGAGATCTGTTTTAATCGTCTAATTTGTGTTCCAAATGTATAGAAAAAAAATACGATCAAAACAGACCTGAAATTTCGACTCGGGATGCCAATCCATATTTTTCATGGAAAGTGAGCGTAACTTTTTCATTGTTGGGAATAACTTTACACAATATAAACATGTTTTGTTTATTGTGATGTCCTCGAATAGGAAAAACCCAGAAAATTTGTGTGAAAAAATTTTTTATTCCGATTAAAAACCCGTATGAGGATAGATGAGGATACACCGCCAATGTATTTAAATGAAAAGTAGCCATGCTGTCATATCGACTATTTTAATCAAAAGAGAATAAAGGATACCGCTTATCCGGATCGAGTATAGATAATTTTTAAGTTAATTAACAGCAACGATGGGATCTATCTTGAAAATAAAGCATAGACGGGAATAGGAACGATAATGGTGCATAGTATTTAAGATAATTTTATAGATGCGAAATTGAATTCGGATAATCGGAGTTTTACTGTATGGATAATTTATGAATAAATTATATCACTACTACAGTGTTATCTTAGTGTCAAAGGCATATTTATATTATAAGTGATTATGTTAGATTATTACGCATAGTTTAAATGTAAAATATAATTTGTTGCTTTAGAGTTTATGACTTGATTTGTTAAATGATAAGAGTTGAACTAAAATATATCAATGAAAAATACTTTGCTTATTAGCATCCATAGTAAGCAGAACATTAATTATGACTAGTAATAAATTAAATTAAGTCAATGTTTAGTATTCATGAATCATAAGAGCCTTGTAAATAATAGTATTAGGTACAATTGGATGAATAGTGTTATTTTACACCGTAGTGATAAAATATATTTACTACCACGTTTTTGCAAATATTTAAATGTATTTCTTGAGAAGAATACAATTTCTCATAATAATATTATTATATTAGTAACGTAGAGGGGGAGTATATATATGTATATATATATATATACTCTCCCTCTACGTTACTAATATAATACATTAATTAAAATATTAATTTAAAAATATTTGAGTTTTCAAAAAATTGTGTTGTGTTGAATTAAAGAATACATTTGTTGAGAATCATCAAATTATACTGAAATACGTTATTTGTAAAGCAGAAAAAAAAGTATAAACAATTTCATATCACAATTGTAGCTCATCTCAACATATAATAAGTATTTATCTTCTAGTAAAGTAATAATTACAAGAGTTTATGGATTAAACATGGATGTTTTAGCTACTTCCTTGGAAATGTTATAAACATCCAAAATCAGAAATTTTTTCACTATATATATAAGATAAGCTGATAGAATCTTGAGTTAATATCTATGACAGTTGTTGAAAATTTCTACATTAAATGAATAATTAAATGATTGATATTAAAAACTTAATACATGTGCATTTCAAAAATAAAATAAAATATTGTAAAATATAATTCTTTCTCTCAAACTAAATATTTTAGCTCTACGCTACTCGCAACATCGCCCGAGTACCTACTTTTATGACCGTCCCGGGTTCGGGGCCATAAAAATTTGATCCTTTCTGTTCACAGCGCGAGCCTTTCGCCCGCATACGCAGCTCTTCTACGCGAACATTTGGTCGCCAGATTTCATTCCCTTTTTTTTATACATGTAACTTTTTTTATAAATAATTTTACAGGACTTTCTCACGCTCTTGGGAAAGTGGAAAAATCGAGAAACTTCCAAACCAGTTTTTCAAACCTTTTTTTTTAGCATACTGGAGCTCTACATCAACTCGCCGCCGTTGTTACCAGTCAGTCGTCTCTGACCTTTTATACCAAGCACATCGAGTGTCCCCGATCCTGTTCAACTACTCTTTACCTAATACAGTGAAATCAGCCATAGTTCAGTTTAATTAATATTTAGTTTTACAGCATCTTATCGCTAGCAAGTGATATCTACCATGACAACAACCCAGCATAGCTCCTGATCATCCAGCTGCTATCGATACCACATCGATAATACTTGTGTGATCTCTCTCACTTCAAGCAACCGTCAAGAATCAAGTACGTCGCCTCTTAAGCAGAAACAGTTCTCGACCATCAGCAAGCTGCATCGCGCAATCTCGCTCTAGTGTGAGCGTGGTATCCAGTTCGACTTGTCTCAGACTACCAGCTCTTAATCATAACACTCAGGTCTAAGTAAATCATAGCCTGGGTTACTTTGGTATGTACACAGATTCAATTGCTATTCTATCTCGCATGAAGTCAATACTCTGACGCAACTGGGTCGCGCTATAATCCCTGACCTGTAACTGCTCATCACAAGGTCTTTCTGCGTCTGGTCCCGGTTCACCTGCGACCGGGGCACCACCTTGTGAATCGTCAGTGGTTATAGCGGACCATCTCTACTCTGGAGAATCCTTTCGGGTATTCTCTCCTTACCGAGAGCACCACGATGGCTGACCTGCCCCCAGTCTTCACCAAGGCCTTACCCAGAACGGTCCCGGTTCACCTGCGACCGGGACACCGCCTTGGTGACCCGTCAGTTGTTGTGGTGGATCGGCTAGATGAGAGTTTCGAGAGGTACCTATTGGATTCTCGTCTGGCTAGTCCGCGTCTGACCTCTCTCAGCACGTCACAAGGTCTACCTGAGTCTGGTCCCGGTTCACCTGCGACCGGGACACCACCTTGTGATCCGTCAGATGCCCTAGCAGACATCATCAACTCCTACTCTTGCTCAATCAAGTCATGATCCGTCTGCTCGAGACATGCGTCTCGGGACACTCTTACAATCACGTCTCTGTCTACTCTGTCTAACCTGATAATATTCTTCTTGAGTGTCTCGCAACGCCAAGTCAGTGGTTTGCGAGATCTCTGCTGTCAAGTTAGATCTCCTAAGTTGATCTGCTGCTATTTCTGTACCATCTAAGTAAGATACTGACATCGCAATATTTCCAACAGCTGCTGATTAATCGCTGCGAACGAGCTAGTACGAGCTGAACGAGTAATTCCGAGATCTGAGCGAGTACCGAGAGTCTTTACTCTCGCGATCCTGTACCAGTTCGAGACCTCCAGGACACGCCTGCAGCTGCTTGGCCCTGCCAAGCTAGAGTCAACACCGCACATAACCAGCCAGATCTACTAGTCATCGGGCCGCTTGTCAAACCTGACTCCTGTTCGCCTCCACTCAACACTGACCGAGTCAGAGCACATTAGCTCTGCTGCCACCAGCTCAGCTACGAGGATTCCAACTGCTGAGAATTCACCAGAACCAGAATCAAGAACTACAGTCCACTATCTGATATCCACCTGAGTCTAATCAATTGCAATAATTTATATACATTATATTTGGTCGAAATATAAATAAAATTGTTAAACCATTAATTTTAGTTCTCGCTCAAACAACAGTATTGTTAATAGATACAATCATTCAAATTAATAATATTATTTTATCATGCTTATAATTTGAAAAGCTATATAATTTAAATTTTATTCAAAAGTAGTATTTCATTATAACCCATTTCGTATCCCATATATTTGACGAGTTAATTCAGCATACCAAAAATTACGTCAGCAGCAGGTTCGTCCTGACGTCATTTGTTTTTCTACCTATTCTATGCCAAGTAAGAAAATTTCTTGATGGAGCGCAAGACTGGTCGACCGTTGCCAATTTTGTACAAGATCCCCATTAAAGATGGAAGAGGGTAGACCAGGACTGCACTCCATCAAGAAATTTTCAGCTTCGAAAGATAATAGTGATCATCTTTAGGTTTCTGAACTGTAGCTTCATTACTGGACGTAGAGTATCAGTGAAAACTTAGCGCGACCTCAGGGTCTTGTTATATTTCACTATCGACACTGGAATCAAAGTTATAAGTATGGTATTAAAGTTGAAGAAAAAAAGCGTATTCGTGAAGAGCCAGAAGATCTAAAACACCTATTGCTTAACTGTTGTTCACGTGTCTATTCCCAATGAAACTTTTCAACGACTAAAGCATTTTATTGATGCTGTCTATTTATAATCCCTCTCGTATTCGGAGTGTATAGTTTATTGCTTAGGAATGCCCGGGTTGTATTTCAATCACATAGTTTGCCAATAACTCAAAGTAATGATATTATTTAGTTTTTTACTGTAGTTACAGGCTTTTTGCCCAAATTGTCATCTTGTGTGCACAAGACTAGAGATTTTTTTTTAGATTTTGCTATCTATAATAGAATCTAAGCGCTAATTAGTACAGTATATAAATATACGAATTAAGTTTTTACCGCAGGTTTATTTCTAATGATATTAAGTCTTTAGTCTTCCATATTAGATGCGATATATTACTGACTCCGATTAAAAAACAACACTAACTAACCCTATACTGTCTATGTCTAGTAGTTACCCGACAAGACACTCTCACCCTACTTGCGTCACTAGTACAACGATATCTTCCATTAAGATCTGCTCACTCCCAGTCTATCCCAAGCAGAAGCTTAAGATTTGAGCTATCTAAACTATCCATCGCTTAGAAATATTTTACGGTTTTATCCCGAATAAACTGGGTTCAAGAACTGATACATTTTATCTGGATTGTTCATTTAAATCACCTTTGGTGGCGATGTTTTGAATGCCTACTATATATTGATAACACTAATTGCTTACGAATTCTGGTTTTGGATTTTCCCAATTCTTACGTGGGGGTCATAGACTATCGTTTGTTTATTTCGGTCCAGTCGTACGATAAAGTGGTATTATCAATTGCAGTTTATTATGTCAATCAGTTTTACATATCTGTTTAGCATTTTTTTTTTTCATTTTGAAGTCAAAAAAATATTGATGCGCGTTAAAATATTTGGACTCAATACAAGAGAAAATTCATAACAAAAATTCAGTCTAACTCCTTAATGTAGAACTCATCGAGACAAAATATTGAACCTCAAGCATTGAGTCCGCAGAACTTTGCTTGAGGACAATACACATTTATTGACCTTTTATGTACTATATCAAAAGCAATGTATAGCACGCACATGTAACTTATTCTGAAATATGTAGCATACCTCCATTTCAAAATTCTCACCTCGTGTTTAGGATCTTGTGCTATTCTCAGAGTCTGTACTTTGCATATTCTTTATATCTGAGGAGATCAAGATAGGTAAAGTTAGAACCAGGGGTTTCAATTTGCAAATAATTGATGATATTTTCAAAAATAAAGTGTCCATTCCATAGCATTTAGGGTTGAAACGTAAACATTCCCTAAGTATTTCTAAACAGATACGAAATAAAAAAATCATAAACAATGGACTGTGCCTTCAACACATGTGAACTGTATCAATTTTCATTGAGAGATAGACATGGATTAGATGGTAACAGAAGACATAATCGCTTAATTGGTTTATACAACCATATTTTTGCTGTCTAACTTTCTTAACAGCATTTGCTATAGATAGCATTCCAGATTTTTTGAGTTCTGTGACACAGATATCGAGTACACAAAATACCTCTGGGCTACTATAATTGTCATTGCAATCCACAATTAAGAGACCAAGATTTCTGAGGGTTTTATGCTTTTTTAAATCAGCGTACAGAATGTTGATATTAAAAAAGAAATCTAAAAAGACCTTTTGGTCATGGTAAAAGCCATCAGCTGGCCAATCACTATACTGAAAATGTGATAGCTTGCGTGCTTGACTTTTTTGATCAGTGAGAACTAACAAGGTTAACACAAAGTGGGGCTTTGTTATAATTTTTAAAGTCTGTATCTAAAAGTTGTTACGGGCTATTACAGTACCTTCATTTAAACTCCAGAATCGGTTAAAATTATCCTTCTCCGCATATGGAGATGTCATAACTACGATTTGAATATTCTTATTTCACACCATTTGTAAATATTTCAGTCGCAAGTTGTAGATATATCTTAATTGTAAATATGTCAGTGTTATTTTCACATGAGTTTGTAGTGACGATGTACTTCCGCTTATGTTTATGTACGTTAAACCTTTCATTGCTGCATTGGAGCTTCTATATTTTCGGCGTGAAATACACATTATCTATTATTAAGCCACTAAATTATCTGTCAACTCGTAAAAAACGTCCCTTTAAACAAGTTTTGCGAGCCCACCTATTTAATGCATGTTTAAAAGCTATAAACTTTTTATGAAAGGTATGTTGTGTGCTCATAAGCGTGACTAATGAAAATATTCGCTTATAGTACTTCGAAGAATTACTATTCAGTTAGTAAACAAGAGACTAAGTTTAGTACGTAATATAGGGTTAACTTTGATCAATCACACTAAACTATATTTAGCACTATTATCATGACTACACTAGCGCACCCAAAAGTCGTTGTTGTCGTATTTATAAAACTGTTCGCATGATATTTAAATTCTTTTTTTACTGTGCTGTTTATAAGAGTGATTTTTTGGACGTGCCAATTTTTTGTCTTTGCCCTATTTGTTCAAAGCAAAGATTATTTTCGACTCCCTCGTAAATTTTGGGATCAAGACCAATCTGGAGTAGGTAAGTGCAAAAAGCAATTATTCAGAAGGAAAAAAATACATATTCGGAAGACTTTCCGGTTTTACTCAATTCGATAAGAATACAATAACAAGTACATTTTAAAGTTTAACCCTAGACTGGTCAACAAACGCGACCTAACGACTTTGGTCAAGTGATGAGAGAATCGCCGCAATGCTTTTGAGAGTGCAACGTTGCCTGATCGCTCTGGCTGTTTACTATTGGTGTATCATTTCCGGCGGGAATATTGTAAAAAATTCGAACATGAAAAAAATTTTCAACTTTATTTTTATTAATTTCAAACTTTGTTTAAAACAATTAGTTATCTAGTGAAATTTAACAAACTTATTTTTTAATTAAATTTAGCTAGTATTTAATTTTATTTAACTTAAAAAAATTCAACTATTTTTTTTATAAATAACAATATCACGTAAACATAGGTCAATGCCTTCGGCAGTAGATAGAAATAATTTAATAGTGGACAGAAAAGAATATTTTAATAAATTTTTTATAAATTAAATCAAGAAACAAATTAAAAAATTATTTTCTTAATCGCAGTTTTTAAAAATGTTTATTAATAAAAGTAAATATTTACCTCCACATAACCTTTCAAATACAATAACAGCCGGTAACAGTCTGTGCAAGTCTGTGCATGAACATGAAAAGTCGGAAAGAGGGGACATACACCAAAGACGGCAACGCCACAAGTGAAAATCTACTAACGACTTTGATCAAGTGATGAAAACAGTCCCGCAAATCCGTTACTTTTTTTTTTAGAATTGTTTTTACAGAAACTTTATGTTTTTAAACATGCTTAAAAAAATTGTTGAAATATTCTAAAATGTTTGAAGAACAAATTCAAATTTTTCCAAACCTTTTTAGTAAAAAATGTAATTGTAGTAAAAAATAATAGAATTAAGTGCGGTGTCACGCTCATACGTTGACCAGTCTAGGGTTAAACCTTATATTAAAAATGAGTGATGAAAGGCGTATATTATTAAAGCATTTTTAAGCAAGAGCCTACGTGAGCTAACAACAGCTCTAGCTCATCATGCTAGACAGACATATTACATAATTGATATTTATTTGGTAGTTACATAGTACTTTTAATTAAATTAAAGCGTGCCTTCAAAATATTTTCAATTCATACTCATTTCTTCTTTAACATAGATATGGAGTAGACGATAGCAAAAAACATAATCATTTAATCAGTTCATACAGCCGTATATTTGCTATCTCATTTTCTTCGCCGTACTTGCTATAGATAGCATCCCATTCTTTTTGAATTCTGTAACAGGTATCAAGTACGCAAAATACCGCTGAGCTATTACTACCTTCGATTTAATGCCCAATTATGAGGCCGAGCTCATTTGAGGACTTGTGTTTCTCTATATAAGTATACCGGTTGTTAATATTAGAAACAAAATCCAAAAAGGCTATTAGCTTATGACAAATGCTATCAGCTGGCCAAGCGGTATATTCAAAACGTCATATCCTGCGTGTTCGACTTTTTCGGTTAGTTAGAACTAATAAGGTTAAAACATAGTGAGGTTTCGTAATAACTTCTAAAGTCTCTACCTTAAAATTGACACACTCTATTACAGCACTTTTATTTGAACTCCAATATTGGTGAAAATTAACATTATCTTCTGATCTAGATGTCACAACTATTAATTCTACATTCTTGTCCCACACCATTTGTAAATATTTGTCAGTGTTTTTTCCATACGGGCTTTTGGTATAGATGTACTTCTCCTTATGTTCATGTCCGTCAACACAGTTAACATTCAAGACAGTACGGTTGTCATTGAGCTTCACTTGGTAGAGAAGGAAACGTATGATTCGCATGCAGCAGTTCTCGTCTTGCTCTTCGTTCATGGTCTGGTTGGAGGAACTGAGTGCTTTCACTTCTTGCCGAGGTACTATGGTATAATATTCGTCGATGATGATGCTGCTGAGTGACACCGGATGTTCCATAAAAATCAGAAAGTCTATTGCACTCATACTATCCGCTTGGGTAGTCATTGTTTTACCTGTTATGTTATACGTCGAAGAACTAAATCACTCTAGCCGATCTAGCTAATATGTAGTTAGTAATTTCTAATAGGTAACCCACTTATCCACTATCACTGAACGTGTGTTAATGTAACGGGACCTTTAGGTCCACCTCCGTTTGACGGGAGACCGATTCCTCGCCCTTTTGGGCATACTCGCGCTGCGTAACCCTATTGTATATACTGACTTCCACCATATATTATAAAAGCGAAATGTGAGCATAAGCTCACATTAGCTTACCCGTTAGGCATGCGTTGCATGTGGGTGTGCCTTACCATCAGCCACCACGAGACCGACCTCATTTGGACCCAAACACTCCTCCCATCTCAGGAAGTAGAGAGACTCTGGTCGAAGTGGGGCTTGGAATGAGTCCCCCATGGTCCCAGACTTCAGCTCTGTTCAACTGGTTGCGTAAGATTAGTGGTGGGATGCAACTTCTCCCCATACCCATACGGGCTTCCTCCACTTATACTCACTCGGATGTAAGACAGCAGCTATAAGAGATTGCCCTCTGTTGTCCCCGAGTGATTATCATTGTATGCTAGTGATAAGTATTGTTTACGGGCTACTATCTCTTAGGCTTTTTTAGACAGCCTGAAGAGTTGGTCTCGCCCGCGCAGCGGTACGTATTGGCTTCCTGCAACCACGGAGTTGCCACGTGTTACAAGGTGCAAAACATGCGGGCACCGCTAACGGTTCGAGTAGTGGTCCCAGAACCCACGTAGAGGGTGGTGCGTACTTGGTCTGGCGCCCCCTAGAGGGCGCCAAAACCCCTTCTGAGACTATCACCGAATGTGCAGTGGTAGTCCCGAAATCAAAGACAACGATTGTGAGACTCACGATCAACCCTTAATACTAGTGTTTACTTAACTAACTTTCTCGCTGATAGGAACATTAAGTGTACTCTAATAAAGTGTACCCCGCAACAATTATCTCTAATCACGCTTGAAACCCATAATAATAAACCTTTTCATGGCTTTTTAGCCAATTTTTAATATCCCATGGGAATAGCTTTTGTAGAGAAATTACATTTTATAGTTTTTAGCGATTAACTAGATAATACTAAGTTTTATTATACTACTAAAACGTTTTATTATACCACTAAAACGTTTTAATGTTTTATAAATCAAAGCGTTAATTAACAGTATAATAGCGAAAAAATGCTAATTACGGACACCTTTGGACAAAACACTCCCCTGTCATGTCCAAAAACTTTTAAATGTCATAACCCTATAGAAATTATATTTATTAAGTAATGGTTCAGGAAAAGGCGGTTATATAACTGATATTAGAGTAACATTGCCCTTAAAGATACAGTAATGATCTGTAGTTCTGCGTTTTACCACTCTATTAATAATAGGTAACATGAGAATATTATACAAAAATCATTTTAACGCTTGGGATTTTGGTAGGTTACATAGGTTATCGAAATACACGGGTTTAATTCGCAAAGAATTTGAAATAGATGAAATTCAAACATATAACGCTTGACAACAATAAACATAGCTCTCTGGCTGACTAATAATAACTTTATGATTCTGCTATCTTATCTTGTAAGTTTTGTGTAGACCTTATCTACTTCATCACGTACACTATTCACTGTCAAAATAAAACTTGTGAACTCTTTTGGGTGATGCGTACTAATTAAAATGTACTATTTTTCGAACTGCACTATTTTCATGTTTTAGCTGCAGGATTGTTGTAGTATAAAAAGCTTTCACATCAAGTTGTAGGGTTTCTATTCTAAATTCACGGCATTCAAACACTGAGTCTTTTTCCACACTCCAGTATCGGTGTCTCATCAGATTGTCAATCGGAGATAACATAACAATGATATGAATATTCTTTTCAAATACCATGTTCCAGAACTGGTACAAGCTCTCTTGCTTCGGACTACGGGTGCATAGAAACTTATTTGTGACATTATAGCCATCAACGCTACAAAAGGCGCTATTGGCTTCGTGATTAACGTTCTTCGGAAGGCAGAGCAGAGAACGTAGGGGTCTTTCAGAGCGATTGTCTTCAGATTTTATCTTTAAATTATAGTCAATTTTGGATTATTAGATTATTTGAGTATGCTGTTGCAAGATTTTAGCGACAAAGTTGGGTCCTCTCATAAAGCTTAGAAAGTTCGAAACTTCAATGCTCTTCTGGTTTTCGTTGTTTCGCCGTTGAGATTTCATGTCCATTTTTTAAATCCAAATCTCGCTGAAGGCACGGGAAAATTGAAAAATCGAACATTTCGATAATTCTGATTATACTGAGACTTAAACCTGCCTTCATGCTTTCATCTATGAAAAATTTAATTACTTTAGTAAGCCATAAAACTCCTTTTGAGGGCAAACAAGACCTTAGAGCTACTTATACCTACTTTTAGTTATTCCAAAACACAATTAGTAACAATTTTAAACTTTAATAAAGAAAAAAAGCCATTTGGCGCCAAACTGGAAGGTAGATTTTTCAATTAATCGATATAAAAAAATAGTTTTATACATACATACCTTGTTAGTGTATAGTCATGATATAAAATTAGACTCGTTTTCTAAAAGTGAGGGTAAAAAAGGACAACGATTATTTTCGATAGAGAGCTACGGATAGTTGATTTGACATAACATTATATAGGTAATGTACCAAACTGACCTTCACATAAATAAAGTATTGAAAATTTAATTAGTATGAGATCATAATTGTAATCGCTGTTACCATGACAAGCCCAGTTATAATTATAGGACGTACAGGTACAATTGAAACATCAGAAATAATAAAAGTGATACTTTTATAATATAAAATAGCTGTGAAATTTACAAGTTATTTTGTTCACAATAAAATACAACTGACGAAACTGGATTATAATGGGACAAGCATAAGTTATGTGGAATGAAAATCATATTTTTAACATTTTTTGATTCCATTAAAATTTTCACGGCTATAGTTAAAATTTCAAACAGTCACAACTTCTAAACTAATTGACCAATCCAGCCCATTTTCGAACTTAACCGTGGTGATCACAGATAGAATAAGTGTAGAAAATTTCATTAAGATCGGATAAGAATTGTAGACGCAATCGTATCCTCAAAAGTCAATTCTATCCCATATATATATATATATATATATATATATATATATATATATATATATATATTAGGGTGCTTCGTTTGAAATCAGCCTTGCGGTTCTCATTTTTCCCCGTCTCGTTGCCGTCTGAAACTACACAAGTCATTTTGCCGTAGTCACATGACTAATTATCACGTCGACGCATGTCCGTAACGGTGCAGTAGGGACAGAGTCCTATGGCTAGTCCTACGCCCAAATTTATCGGTCAATGACTTCGATCCTGGATCAATTGGCGTATAGACGTCTTTTCTATAAATTGTTCGGTATCAATTTCTGTAATTTACTGGCGATAATTAATTTCTAATCAGGCAGTTGTTTCGCCATTATATTTTACTGTTTAGTTATTAATTATTATAAACCAAGTTTAAATAAATAAAATATTACTGTACGTTACCGACAATATACTTGCAATCTAAATAATTGTTAAGATAAATAATAAATTCAGTGCAATAACTGCTTTATTCCACGTGAAAAGATATTATATATTCAGCGTATACCAGGACGGTTCTGATATTGTATCTTGAGGAAACATTTATTGTAAGTAACTGAATTTTATTATAATTGGCAATAAATCGGTACTTTTCTAATTAATTTCTTTTACGCTACCTATCACTGATCATCCTAGTCATATCCTATTTTACTGGTAAGAATTATTAAATAGTTTAATAACATTATTATTAATTAAGCCATAACTGATAATTCAACCAACAATAAGACATTGATTTATAAGTAATAAGCCGTGAGGTGAGTTACTAAGTTTTAAAAATACGTTGCCGAGTTTGAATAAGTGTGGGTCTTTGCTTTGCAAGAACCCCAGCCCACTGCTCTGTCCAAGTAAAATAAAATTTTTTTAGAGGCTAGCCTAAGCCAGGGTTCAACTCGCGAATTCTGGTGGCTGCTGGTAAAAATCGCAAAGAGAAAAAGCGATTTGTCTCAATATATATATGTATATGTCTGGAGGATCAATAGGTGTAGGGACACTATCCTGAGTATTGGACTTATTATTTTGTCTTGGCATTTTATTTAAAATATAAACAAACAATAATTACACAAAACAATGATTTTAATATTAAAGTATTGTTCACAAATAATAATAACTAGACAATCAGTATAACAAAGATAATATCTCACAAATGTTGATACACACAGAATAGTAACTAGCACAATAGTTGTCACACGTAAAAAATGATTGATAAAATAAAAACAATAAATGATATTAATCGTAATATACAAATCGCCCGATAATATTATTTTTAAACTATGATTCAATAATATACAAGTACTGCGGTAAACTAGGCTCGAGAACGAATCCACGGTCAACAGGGAAGACTTGTACTTGCACAACGAATGCTCGATAAGAACTAACTCAACTAGTGCCAAACTCTGTACTCTTCGCTTTTAAAAACCTTTTTGTCACAATATCAAAGAAGGACAACTGTCTCATATTATTTTACTATCTTGTCCTCTGTGTCTTACTATACCTATCCTGTGACCGTGGCTACGTTTGGTGAACAGATGTCACAGCGAGCCTAAGCCTCTCGCACTAAACATAATCTGCTTAAGTTGTAAACAACTAGAACTTAAATTTTATTATTTAATTGTTGCTATAAAAACTAGTCTCTACTGTCAGGAATTTTCCGTCGCATTGGAAAATCCCATTTTATTCTTTCATCTCCGACATATATATATATATATACACATCGAAATTCTCTAATATGTACATACATATATACATTTTTTAACGAATGGTATTTTTGAACTCTACTCAACTAATCATGATAGTTTATGATGAAATTCCTTGAAAAATCGACCATGAGGACAAATACAATAGTAAGATTTTTAAAAAGATCTACCTAAAAAACAATAATAAAATCCAAAAAACATTAAAATATTAAGACTAGCTCGCATACATTACAACCGTGAAACTAGTTGCCTAGATTAACTTACGGTTTCTAAACATAAACTAATAAATCAGCGAAGCAATTTGAAATATACGAATGGGAGCTAGTAACTACTAACTTTTTAGAAACATTTTGTGCGTGCAGTAGAAAGTTACAAGATTAAATTTTGATACTTAAGAAATACTTAAAAACTATTAATCAACTATAGAGAGCAAATGTTTCTTTCGTTGACAAAGTAGCGGAAATCTATTAATGGTCAAAAATTTTGAGTCATTTCTGCAGTTCCTTGGTAGTTATCAATTTATCCAAACCGGAAATATTTTGACGGCCGTCTTATTATTTCATCAGGAAGAAAAATATCATTATACATAGACATTGCCATAGCTTCAATCTTTCTGCGTATGTCCTTCTGAAGTTCATCGACCCAATTTCTAAAATTCATCACTTGTCTGCACTGAAAAATTGAAAAAAGCATATTAATTAATTCCAGTAAATGTTTACAAAAAGCTATAGCTCTGCTCATATTTCATACTATTCTATTGAGAAAAAGGTTTTATTTCGGTTTCAATTTATAGTCAATATTAGAATGTATATGAGATATACTTATTGAAAGTTAACATTCAAACATCACAAAATAAAAATTTCACTTGTAATTTAACATTAAATTAATAATTATTATTTATTTATTGTCAAATCACAATTTTTCTATTCAAATCGATACTAATTACAGACTCGATTATAATTATTAGACTTTGAACTTCATTTACTACAGTTTTTGTTTTCGTGCATAATTTACGATATGTGGTTAAGTGTAATTGTAATAGTTTACTTACAGGACCATCATCGGATATGCAAGGAGGTGGGGCTACAAATATACGTCCATCGATCATTTTCGGCCCTGGATAATGATACAATGGACTAGCCTCCACCACAATAATCACAGCTATCAATATCCATAATGTCTTCATTTTTTAAATGTTTTACTTGACTGAATTTTTAAATTTTACTTTAGAAAACTATTTTTCTAAAAAAAACGTATTGCGGAATGAAAAATGACACGAACTTTAAAAGCTAATATTCAGTGACAGAACTGGTTGGAGTAGATGAGTGATAACAACTGCCAGACTTATATTTTGGAGCTAAACACGATACCTGACTTGCGTGATATAGAACAATAAATTACACTTAATTGTCAGGCGTTATAGTCAAGAGTAGGTGTTAATTAGGTGGAGTGGTGAAAATTTTCCAATCAGAATTATTTGTTTAGAGCTTTTTGCGTGCGGTTTCTCAATTTTGCGTTAAAAAATTAATATCTTGAGAACTGTAAATTAGAGAAAGGTCATTTATATCCCATTTCATTTCATAATCTTTCCTCTACGTTTCGTCTACAGCATGTCTCGAGTACTTTTTTATACTTTCTAAGATATTTTCATGTAAAGCGAGTTGCAAAATGGCTATAGTTTTAAAACGAATGAATTTCCTTACTTGAAAATTTTCGCATTTTTCACTTATGCTCTTCTGAGCGTTTAAAAAATAAAAAATCTGGGCGACGGTTGACCCTACGGGCCAGCCCCAAAACTTCCTGCTGTTTTCGAGCTCAAGGAACTCGAAAACATGAGCGTGAATATATTTTTGAACTCGAAAATACAATTACATACAATTATTTTTTTTATGAGCTTTTCAAGCTCCAACAAGTTACGTTTTATGCTAAAGTTTGAAAAATTAAGAATCGAAAATCATTAATGAAGAAGCGATTTTTAAATTTTTATTCCCGATTATGTTCAATAAAATAAATGTATTGAGGCAGTAATCAATGTCAGTGATCGAAATCAAGATTTAAATGAGTTTTGACTCAAGTCAGAGCAATAATATGTGAAATATCCGAGAAAAATATTAAGAACTGTTTTTTCAATTTTTTGTTGATAACATGAATTTAACTAAAGAACAAGTAAGATGACATTATATAATGATCGAAAGAGACCATAAAGATGAATAGTAGGTATGATTTCAGACATATTTTAGAATATTATATTATGATTTCTCCGGAAAAAATAACATAAAATGTTATTTTCTTAACTTTTCAACGCCGATATCTTTTGAACTAATAAACCGATTTGGACGGTTGAAGTAGCAATTGGCGCGTTTTATTAAATTCTAGAGCTGATTACAATTTGCAATCGATTGGTTTAGCCACTTCGAAGATATTTGGGAAAACTCGTTTTTCACCATTTCTTACTCCCACGAGATCTCTCAAACGCATTAACCGATTGAGATGATTAAGGTGACAATCAACACGTTTTATTAATTTCTAGTGCTGATTATATTTTGAAGTTGATCGTCCAAGTCGTTTCGGAGAAATAAAAAAAAAAACTAAAAAAAAAAATTTTTTTTTTTTTCATAATTCGCAAATATTTTCGAGTCTACTTGATCAAATGATCTGAAATTTACAGGAAAGTTGATGGCCAACAAGCTCTTTCGATTGCTACCTTAACCATCCAAATCAGTTTATTAGTTAAAAAGTTATAGACCGTTCACACGCACACACTCGGACATCATTCTAAAAATAGTCAGAATAGCTTCCTAGGACCCCAAAATGTTGACATCTGATGAAAACTCAATTTTCGAAAATCGGGGTAAAAACAATAACTTCCCGAAATTTTTGAAAACCATCGATTTTCTTAGCGGGAAGTTGAAAAATCATCAAAATCGAACCATTTTCTGTCGAAGTTGACAATAAACCTACTTTAATTTTCACGCCGACTGCACTATTAAGAGTGATTTCTTAAATAAAGAAAACAAGATAATTTGATATATGAAGAGGTTTTCGAAGAAAAAATTTCTTTTAATTAATTTAACTTTTCTCTCAGTCTAATAGAATGAAACTGCGCGAGAAATTAAACTCTTATCGAGTCACTATTGGACAAATAGATTAACTACTCAGAGATATATATCATTTGAAATTCCGACTTGAAGGTCTTATTAGTAAGTACGTAGATAATGCATTCCACGCCAAATCGGATGGTCTAGAAAATTTTTGTTTTCGATTTTCTTGATATATTGGTATTTTTTATGTAACAGGGTATATCTCAACCTTACCAAGTTTTGGCCCTTTTATTAATGGATCTTAACAAAAGCGCCACTGGAAGATAATACTTGGCCTTCCAGAACTGGAGATGTTATTTTCAAAAATCAGGGTCGTTGAATTTCACCAGAGTGAGAAAGAATGAGGAATTAAATTTAATTAACACAATTTTATATATAACATCAATACCAAATTTTATTGATCAAATAACAATTCGCCCATCGGGCTTCTATTTCACTTATACTTATATTTTAATTAAAACTTTCCACCGGACTTTTATTCCTTAAACTAATGAGTCCCCTGGACTTTCATAATTAATTGGCCACCGGACTGATCCCCTGGATGATTAATTTACTTAATTGTCCTCTGGACATTTAAAATTGGCTACCAGCCTGATCCCTTGGATCATTTACTTTAAAACGAAATTGGCAACTTGTCAGATCCCCTGGATCTATTACTTTAAAACAAAATTTGATTAAAATTAATTCCCCTGAAATTATCTCATGGAATTATCACACACACACGCACACACACGCACACACACTCACACATACACACGCGTGCGCGCACACACACATCATTAGAAAAAAAAAAATTATGTGCCAACCACTAAAATGCTATAAACGTTTTACGATAGTGGCGTGAATATTCATGTGGCCCAGAATTTTATTTGAGGTGTTCCTCGAAATGTTTTTTCATAGTGTAATGATGTAGCTTCTAAAAATTCTATTTACGCGAGCACGAACAGTTAACCCATCTAAACCTTGATACGTTAGAGTCAACTCACGGCCACTGAAAATGAGGCGTAGAAAAGTAATTTCCTCGTAATGTCTAATTAGAGATGATTTTATTACGGAGTTACCCTTATTCTTGGTTGATGAAGCATCAGTTGACTTCCATAAAGAAGTCAAATGAAGTTAATAGGTAACAACCAAAATATTGTAATCGAATCAGTAGGTAGTGACTGCTGTACTACCGCGTGGTATAGCCTTAGTTATAGCTATAAGATTAAAAACTAACCATGAGGTGTGGGCAGTAGCCATGTTGTAACTTGCATTATCACCATCTTATACTACACCTCACGGGCTGTACCAGTGATTGTATCGGACCGGGATCGTTACATCTATAGTGGATTCATAAAGTAAGAGATCCAATAGTGGATACCACCGGGGTGCGGGTCATAAGCATGCCATCGCCCATGTAAAAATAATTCAAAGTAATTACTTTAGTTAGCCAGACTAAGAAGTTTCTAATTAAATAAATATGTATCAGTTTTTACAAAGTTATGGTATAGATGATATTAATATACATATGATTACAAATAAAAGTCGGTTTTTCAGTATCGGCATTCAGGACCTAATCGGTAACAATGCGTCATTGTTATAGCGAGTTAGGCAATCCGACCAAAAATGCATTTTAAAGTACGCACAATGGGCATTGTGGTTTTCCTGTTTTTTTTTCTCATAAACACTGTACCTATTCCATGCTTACCTATTTTTATCATACCTTCTGACATCCACACATAGATACCTGTGTATTCATCAAGGAAAGTTGGTTCATAATCAACACAACCTAGGGACTGTACCAAAAGATGTGCTACACCTATAAAAACACCTCACCACACATCATAGCATGCGTATCCATGGATACGGGCAGGTGAAGCACAAGAAAATGTTGCTTTTTTTTGTTTAGATAGCAAAAATCTTATCCTGCCGGTTAAAAAACTTAAATTTCTGCTGACGGTCAAGGTTGAAGTTTTATATCCGTCAATGGCTCGATAACTGTTCGTCGGAAGCGCTTATTCTCCAAATCCGAAACAGTGAAAATGACTGAAAAATGGTTTATATACACTATTTCCCAGCTATAAGTATACTACTTGGTATACTTATAGCTGTGGAACAGATAACATTCACTGTTTCAGATTTAGAGAGTGATGAATGGTGTACGATGCCACAGGTGTGAGCTCTTGAAAAGTTTATAAAAATAACAATCGAAATTTATCGGGAAACCCATTGGTGCATTTTTTTTTCTTATTTGGTATCGTCCTTATTAGGCTACATGCCAAATTCCGTAGATACCACAAGTCTACGTGATTTGCGTCATTATACAATATTTTGATTATAATGCTGACGTGACTGGAGGTGTTTGTCACCATATCTTTATAGTCGTAGTGTTGATATTAGCGTGTTCTAATTATTCAAAAAGGTTTACAATATTCTAAAAACTATGTTATTCCTAATCAGAAGACATTCCGTGAAATTTTGAAGCTCGAACATCAGCTAATAATGCATAGTAGCGTTTCCCTACAGAATCTCTCTGGAGAATAAGAATATGAAGAAGAACAGATATCCTGATGCACCCTGCTTCAATTACAACCGGGTGGTCCTTTCAATTCGGAAAGGTCACGACGACTTTATCAATGCTACGTCGACGGACACAACATCAAGAGAAGATTTATCTGTGCCGAGGGTCCGTTGAAAGAAACTGTCCACGTCTTCTGGCGAGCTGTGTTTCAAGACCGCGTTCGTGATATCGTCATGCTCACGAAGGCCTATGAAGATCGCAATCAAAAGTGCTACCCATATTAGATTTCTTGCGAAGAATTTACCGCAACGTTCGGTAAACTTGAAATTACGACCAAGAAAATAAAAAGCTTCCACAATTATAAGGTAACAACTTTGCGCCTCACTAATACTAATAGTGGAACCGTATTCGACATCAAGCTTTTCGCTTACAAAGACTGGCCTCAGGGTGGCGTTATTTCAGATGTGGAGAACTTTCTGGACTTTGTCTTGGCAGTGAGGCGTGTTGACTCAGAAGTTTGATTTTGGGCTTCTTAAATAAAATACAGTTATTTGATGTGCATAGTTTAATTTTAGTAGATTGTAAGTAAACATTAATTATTAGGATAAGTGAATTTGTATATCTGCTGTGTTCAATCGTATAACTTACTTCTATTTAGAATAGATCGCTACTATATTGTTTGTTATTGTTCATGATAAATTTGTTCACGATTTTAATTACACATTAAAAAAGCTATATAATTTAAATTTTATTCAAAAGTAGTATTTCATTATAACCCATTTCGTATCCCATATATTTGACGAGTTAATTCAGCATACCAAAAATTACGTCAGCAGCAGGTTCGTCCTGACGTCATTTGTTTTTCTACCTATTCTATGCCAAGTAAGAAAATTTCTTGATGGAGCGCAAGACTGGTCGACCGTTGCCAATTTTGTACAAGATCCCCATTAAAGATGGAAGAGGGTAGACCAGGACTGCACTCCATCAAGAAATTTTCAGCTTCGAAAGATAATAGTGATCATCTTTAGGTTTCTGAACTGTAGCTTCATTACTGGACGTAGAGTATCAGTGAAAACTTAGCGCGACCTCAGGGTCTTGTTATATTTCACTATCGACACTGGAATCAAAGTTATAAGTATGGTATTAAAGTTGAAGAAAAAAAGCGTATTCGTGAAGAGCCAGAAGATCTAAAACACCTATTGCTTAACTGTTGTTCACGTGTCTATTCCCAATGAAACTTTTCAACGACTAAAGCATTTTATTGATGCTGTCTATTTATAATCCCTCTCGTATTCGGAGTGTATAGTTTATTGCTTAGGAATGCCCGGGTTGTATTTCAATCACATAGTTTGCCAATAACTCAAAGTAATGATATTATTTAGTTTTTTACTGTAGTTACAGGCTTTTTGCCCAAATTGTCATCTTGTGTGCACAAGACTAGAGATTTTTTTTTAGATTTTGCTATCTATAATAGAATCTAAGCGCTAATTAGTACAGTATATAAATATACGAATTAAGTTTTTACCGCAGGTTTATTTCTAATGATATTAAGTCTTTAGTCTTCCATATTAGATGCGATATATTACTGACTCCGATTAAAAAACAACACTAACTAACCCTATACTGTCTATGTCTAGTAGTTACCCGACAAGACACTCTCACCCTACTTGCGTCACTAGTACAACGATATCTTCCATTAAGATCTGCTCACTCCCAGTCTATCCCAAGCAGAAGCTTAAGATTTGAGCTATCTAAACTATCCATCGCTTAGAAATATTTTACGGTTTTATCCCGAATAAACTGGGTTCAAGAACTGATACATTTTATCTGGATTGTTCATTTAAATCACCTTTGGTGGCGATGTTTTGAATGCCTACTATATATTGATAACACTAATTGCTTACGAATTCTGGTTTTGGATTTTCCCAATTCTTACGTGGGGGTCATAGACTATCGTTTGTTTATTTCGGTCCAGTCGTACGATAAAGTGGTATTATCAATTGCAGTTTATTATGTCAATCAGTTTTACATATCTGTTTAGCATTTTTTTTTTTCATTTTGAAGTCAAAAAAATATTGATGCGCGTTAAAATATTTGGACTCAATACAAGAGAAAATTCATAACAAAAATTCAGTCTAACTCCTTAATGTAGAACTCATCGAGACAAAATATTGAACCTCAAGCATTGAGTCCGCAGAACTTTGCTTGAGGACAATACACATTTATTGACCTTTTATGTACTATATCAAAAGCAATGTATAGCACGCACATGTAACTTATTCTGAAATATGTAGCATACCTCCATTTCAAAATTCTCACCTCGTGTTTAGGATCTTGTGCTATTCTCAGAGTCTGTACTTTGCATATTCTTTATATCTGAGGAGATCAAGATAGGTAAAGTTAGAACCAGGGGTTTCAATTTGCAAATAATTGATGATATTTTCAAAAATAAAGTGTCCATTCCATAGCATTTAGGGTTGAAACGTAAACATTCCCTAAGTATTTCTAAACAGATACGAAATAAAAAAATCATAAACAATGGACTGTGCCTTCAACACATGTGAACTGTATCAATTTTCATTGAGAGATAGACATGGATTAGATGGTAACAGAAGACATAATCGCTTAATTGGTTTATACAACCATATTTTTGCTGTCTAACTTTCTTAACAGCATTTGCTATAGATAGCATTCCAGATTTTTTGAGTTCTGTGACACAGATATCGAGTACACAAAATACCTCTGGGCTACTATAATTGTCATTGCAATCCACAATTAAGAGACCAAGATTTCTGAGGGTTTTATGCTTTTTTAAATCAGCGTACAGAATGTTGATATTAAAAAAGAAATCTAAAAAGACCTTTTGGTCATGGTAAAAGCCATCAGCTGGCCAATCACTATACTGAAAATGTGATAGCTTGCGTGCTTGACTTTTTTGATCAGTGAGAACTAACAAGGTTAACACAAAGTGGGGCTTTGTTATAATTTTTAAAGTCTGTATCTAAAAGTTGTTACGGGCTATTACAGTACCTTCATTTAAACTCCAGAATCGGTTAAAATTATCCTTCTCCGCATATGGAGATGTCATAACTACGATTTGAATATTCTTATTTCACACCATTTGTAAATATTTCAGTCGCAAGTTGTAGATATATCTTAATTGTAAATATGTCAGTGTTATTTTCACATGAGTTTGTAGTGACGATGTACTTCCGCTTATGTTTATGTACGTTAAACCTTTCATTGCTGCATTGGAGCTTCTATATTTTCGGCGTGAAATACACATTATCTATTATTAAGCCACTAAATTATCTGTCAACTCGTAAAAAACGTCCCTTTAAACAAGTTTTGCGAGCCCACCTATTTAATGCATGTTTAAAAGCTATAAACTTTTTATGAAAGGTATGTTGTGTGCTCATAAGCGTGACTAATGAAAATATTCGCTTATAGTACTTCGAAGAATTACTATTCAGTTAGTAAACAAGAGACTAAGTTTAGTACGTAATATAGGGTTAACTTTGATCAATCACACTAAACTATATTTAGCACTATTATCATGACTACACTAGCGCACCCAAAAGTCGTTGTTGTCGTATTTATAAAACTGTTCGCATGATATTTAAATTCTTTTTTTACTGTGCTGTTTATAAGAGTGATTTTTTGGACGTGCCAATTTTTTGTCTTTGCCCTATTTGTTCAAAGCAAAGATTATTTTCGACTCCCTCGTAAATTTTGGGATCAAGACCAATCTGGAGTAGGTAAGTGCAAAAAGCAATTATTCAGAAGGAAAAAAATACATATTCGGAAGACTTTCCGGTTTTACTCAATTCGATAAGAATACAATAACAAGTACATTTTAAAGTTTAACCCTAGACTGGTCAACAAACGCGACCTAACGACTTTGGTCAAGTGATGAGAGAATCGCCGCAATGCTTTTGAGAGTGCAACGTTGCCTGATCGCTCTGGCTGTTTACTATTGGTGTATCATTTCCGGCGGGAATATTGTAAAAAATTCGAACATGAAAAAAATTTTCAACTTTATTTTTATTAATTTCAAACTTTGTTTAAAACAATTAGTTATCTAGTGAAATTTAACAAACTTATTTTTTAATTAAATTTAGCTAGTATTTAATTTTATTTAACTTAAAAAAATTCAACTATTTTTTTTATAAATAACAATATCACGTAAACATAGGTCAATGCCTTCGGCAGTAGATAGAAATAATTTAATAGTGGACAGAAAAGAATATTTTAATAAATTTTTTATAAATTAAATCAAGAAACAAATTAAAAAATTATTTTCTTAATCGCAGTTTTTAAAAATGTTTATTAATAAAAGTAAATATTTACCTCCACATAACCTTTCAAATACAATAACAGCCGGTAACAGTCTGTGCAAGTCTGTGCATGAACATGAAAAGTCGGAAAGAGGGGACATACACCAAAGACGGCAACGCCACAAGTGAAAATCTACTAACGACTTTGATCAAGTGATGAAAACAGTCCCGCAAATCCGTTACTTTTTTTTTTAGAATTGTTTTTACAGAAACTTTATGTTTTTAAACATGCTTAAAAAAATTGTTGAAATATTCTAAAATGTTTGAAGAACAAATTCAAATTTTTCCAAACCTTTTTAGTAAAAAATGTAATTGTAGTAAAAAATAATAGAATTAAGTGCGGTGTCACGCTCATACGTTGACCAGTCTAGGGTTAAACCTTATATTAAAAATGAGTGATGAAAGGCGTATATTATTAAAGCATTTTTAAGCAAGAGCCTACGTGAGCTAACAACAGCTCTAGCTCATCATGCTAGACAGACATATTACATAATTGATATTTATTTGGTAGTTACATAGTACTTTTAATTAAATTAAAGCGTGCCTTCAAAATATTTTCAATTCATACTCATTTCTTCTTTAACATAGATATGGAGTAGACGATAGCAAAAAACATAATCATTTAATCAGTTCATACAGCCGTATATTTGCTATCTCATTTTCTTCGCCGTACTTGCTATAGATAGCATCCCATTCTTTTTGAATTCTGTAACAGGTATCAAGTACGCAAAATACCGCTGAGCTATTACTACCTTCGATTTAATGCCCAATTATGAGGCCGAGCTCATTTGAGGACTTGTGTTTCTCTATATAAGTATACCGGTTGTTAATATTAGAAACAAAATCCAAAAAGGCTATTAGCTTATGACAAATGCTATCAGCTGGCCAAGCGGTATATTCAAAACGTCATATCCTGCGTGTTCGACTTTTTCGGTTAGTTAGAACTAATAAGGTTAAAACATAGTGAGGTTTCGTAATAACTTCTAAAGTCTCTACCTTAAAATTGACACACTCTATTACAGCACTTTTATTTGAACTCCAATATTGGTGAAAATTAACATTATCTTCTGATCTAGATGTCACAACTATTAATTCTACATTCTTGTCCCACACCATTTGTAAATATTTGTCAGTGTTTTTTCCATACGGGCTTTTGGTATAGATGTACTTCTCCTTATGTTCATGTCCGTCAACACAGTTAACATTCAAGACAGTACGGTTGTCATTGAGCTTCACTTGGTAGAGAAGGAAACGTATGATTCGCATGCAGCAGTTCTCGTCTTGCTCTTCGTTCATGGTCTGGTTGGAGGAACTGAGTGCTTTCACTTCTTGCCGAGGTACTATGGTATAATATTCGTCGATGATGATGCTGCTGAGTGACACCGGATGTTCCATAAAAATCAGAAAGTCTATTGCACTCATACTATCCGCTTGGGTAGTCATTGTTTTACCTGTTATGTTATACGTCGAAGAACTAAATCACTCTAGCCGATCTAGCTAATATGTAGTTAGTAATTTCTAATAGGTAACCCACTTATCCACTATCACTGAACGTGTGTTAATGTAACGGGACCTTTAGGTCCACCTCCGTTTGACGGGAGACCGATTCCTCGCCCTTTTGGGCATACTCGCGCTGCGTAACCCTATTGTATATACTGACTTCCACCATATATTATAAAAGCGAAATGTGAGCATAAGCTCACATTAGCTTACCCGTTAGGCATGCGTTGCATGTGGGTGTGCCTTACCATCAGCCACCACGAGACCGACCTCATTTGGACCCAAACACTCCTCCCATCTCAGGAAGTAGAGAGACTCTGGTCGAAGTGGGGCTTGGAATGAGTCCCCCATGGTCCCAGACTTCAGCTCTGTTCAACTGGTTGCGTAAGATTAGTGGTGGGATGCAACTTCTCCCCATACCCATACGGGCTTCCTCCACTTATACTCACTCGGATGTAAGACAGCAGCTATAAGAGATTGCCCTCTGTTGTCCCCGAGTGATTATCATTGTATGCTAGTGATAAGTATTGTTTACGGGCTACTATCTCTTAGGCTTTTTTAGACAGCCTGAAGAGTTGGTCTCGCCCGCGCAGCGGTACGTATTGGCTTCCTGCAACCACGGAGTTGCCACGTGTTACAAGGTGCAAAACATGCGGGCACCGCTAACGGTTCGAGTAGTGGTCCCAGAACCCACGTAGAGGGTGGTGCGTACTTGGTCTGGCGCCCCCTAGAGGGCGCCAAAACCCCTTCTGAGACTATCACCGAATGTGCAGTGGTAGTCCCGAAATCAAAGACAACGATTGTGAGACTCACGATCAACCCTTAATACTAGTGTTTACTTAACTAACTTTCTCGCTGATAGGAACATTAAGTGTACTCTAATAAAGTGTACCCCGCAACAATTATCTCTAATCACGCTTGAAACCCATAATAATAAACCTTTTCATGGCTTTTTAGCCAATTTTTAATATCCCATGGGAATAGCTTTTGTAGAGAAATTACATTTTATAGTTTTTAGCGATTAACTAGATAATACTAAGTTTTATTATACTACTAAAACGTTTTATTATACCACTAAAACGTTTTAATGTTTTATAAATCAAAGCGTTAATTAACAGTATAATAGCGAAAAAATGCTAATTACGGACACCTTTGGACAAAACACTCCCCTGTCATGTCCAAAAACTTTTAAATGTCATAACCCTATAGAAATTATATTTATTAAGTAATGGTTCAGGAAAAGGCGGTTATATAACTGATATTAGAGTAACATTGCCCTTAAAGATACAGTAATGATCTGTAGTTCTGCGTTTTACCACTCTATTAATAATAGGTAACATGAGAATATTATACAAAAATCATTTTAACGCTTGGGATTTTGGTAGGTTACATAGGTTATCGAAATACACGGGTTTAATTCGCAAAGAATTTGAAATAGATGAAATTCAAACATATAACGCTTGACAACAATAAACATAGCTCTCTGGCTGACTAATAATAACTTTATGATTCTGCTATCTTATCTTGTAAGTTTTGTGT